>CAODLS012506084.1:0-10602 GCA_948243855.1 Flueggea neowawraea
ATTTTCCTCTAATTGGAAAAATCTGAACCAAATCCCAGCTCACACAACAACTCATCAAATCTGTAGATTCAAGGCTCGAAACATGTTCCTTTAACCTCAATGAACTCTAATCTAACAACCCTTAGCATCCATTAACTCAGAATCATTCAAAAATCCAAACCCTAAAATGGTTATGGATGATGGACGCACCAAGCTCTGAAATCCCAGACGATTTGAGAAGTTTTGAGTGATTGAAAAGAGTTGTAAATGAGAAAATCGGGTTTGTTGAATGCTTTAAAGGCATCTGAAACACACCTCACGTACGCCAATTTATGTCTCACGTACGTTAGGGTACCCTTACGTACGTGTATGGACATCTCACGTACGTTATCGGGGCTTAAAATCAATTCTGGATGCACCAGGCCCGACTTCACGTACGTCACTATTCATCTCACGTACGTGAATCATCATGGAAACCCAGCACAAGTATGTCAATCGTTGAAAACACGTATGCTGCAAATACGGTGCCCTACGTACGTTAGTCTAAAGCTTACGTACTTTAGGCTATCCCAACGTGCGTTATTCTTTTACCTACGCACATTAAACGCCTGGTTTCTCATTTCTTGACTTCTCTTGTTACCGAACTCGTCCCAGATCATTTCCAACACTTAACAACACCCAACCTAACATGATTTCATCATAAACATCATACACCATCTACTGATATTCTGAAAAGTCCTACATGTCCTATTTGAAAACTATATGAATCATAATTGGAAAGTACAGGTATTACACAACCCATCTCGCACAAGCATCGGAGAGCAGAACAGATACCCAAATACTAGTATTATTAGCCGGCTTATTACTCATATTAAAATATTTTAACAGATAATAAGTTTTAGAAATAATATTCCCGAATAATAATAAAATATAATCATGATGTCAAAACACTGAATAAATAAATAAAATTAAAAATAATTTAACCATTAAATTATCATATACATATTCATAACTCACTACCTGGTGTGAAGTATCTAGCATAACAGAAACTCGGGTCCAACAATAGGGCACTCACTGCTGACAAGAGTACATCACTGAGCGCGGAAGATCGAATGTTCTCTATCAAGAACACCTGAAAAACGAAGTAAAATAAACAAGGAAAAAGAATGGGGTAAGAACATAGTGAGGGATAACACTCCAGAGCGGCTTCGGGCCTCACAAAAATTGTTTTGAAAACAGTTCAAAAATATCACATACAGATATAAGTGTATATACATATACACACTATATATAGAATAATAATATTTTTGAAAAATTATTTCAAAATCCTTCGCAAACAAGGCAGCCAACAGACAGTCACATGACTTAAATAACCAATTGGATTGGATAAGAACAACATTTAGTTTTCAAAATACGAAATACTTAGTATTTACCTTCCAAAATATTTACCAAAATTCATATTTATTGTTCAAAAGATTTACAAAGAATAACGCTTATTTTTCCAAAACACTTACAGAGAAGAATATTTATTTTCCAAAATATTTGCAAAGTATAGTTTCAAAAATTCAATGGGACCAAAATCAAATAAGAGGAATCATCCAGATTCGATAATAGCCATAACATTTTCCTTTCAAAATATATACTAAAATCATATTTATTGTTCAAAACATTTTCAGACGAGAATATCCAAAAACAAAATTTAACGAGACCAAAGATCATATAGGTAGAGTCAACCAGACTCGGTAACAACCACCTAGGCAAAGTTTGGCCACTTAGGTACTATGGTATAACCACTAAGATAAGTATAAGTCACTTAAGCACATAGTATTAGCCACTTAGGCAGATGGTGCAACATTGGTGTACCAAAAGCTATGCTAGCCCGTAGCTAGATGTCCCAAATCAAAATGTTTGCCGAAAATATTTTGAAATCCATATTTAAAAATATTCAAATAGGTAGCATACAAAACAGACAAATTATTCACCAAAATATACCAAACTTTCAGACAAAATATTTATTACAAATACATTTGATTCCAGAAACAAAATACTTAGTACAAAAACTTCATTTATTTCAAAACAAAATATTTGTTTCAGAAAATATTCTTTCTCTTAAATTCAGAAATAACATTTTCTATAGGGTATACCTTGAAATCCATAACAAAACATTTATTACGAAAATTGTAATAAATATTAAACATAATATTTATTTTCAGAAAACATCAAAATTCATAGAGAAAATTTATTTTCCACAACAAAGATTTTCACATAGATCAAATTTTTAGGATTTTCTATTATTTAATTATTCCAGATTATATGTCATGTCTAGACACATCAAAAATATATAATTTTAGAAGACATGTCATATGTGTCTGAAATTATCATCTACTCACTGGACATCGAGCAAATAGCCCAATCATTGGCCACCAGGGAATGGCAGGTCACCTCAGAAGTCTAACCGAGCTGAATACAGAATTATTACAACAAACATCAGACACGGTAACAGTGGCCTTACAGAATATGCATGCTATGCAGAGGTTTCTCCCATCTCACAACGAATGAAAATCCTAATGCGAATGAATATCCAACACTCTCGCCGAAAATATACATCGATGTAAAATTACGATTTAGTCCCCGAACGTTGAAAAATTATGATTTAGTCATTAACAATCCAAAGTCATTCTTAAGTCCTCAATTATTTTAGAATATTCAAATTACTCCTAAAATATACTCCAAATTCCATTTTGGCCCCTAAATGCAAAATATCATGTTTGGTCCTCAAATGAAAAATTATCCAAATAGTCCAACTTTCAATTCAACCGATAAAAATTGAATCTAAACAACCACATTGATCATATTCAACCTTAGGAACTCAAATATTCAACCTAGTTTTTTTGACCAAAATGAGGTGATAGAACCGAGAGAATCGGGTAGGGGTATATATAGAACCCCTGCCCAAAACGACATCAGTTCAATGTTTTTTTTCCTTGCTCACTTGAGTAAGTCTTTTCCTTACTCGAGTGAAATTTTCCCAGAAAATAGTGTTGGATGCATGTCTTACTTGAGTAAGTCAAGTGCTACTTCACTCACGGATCCGTCACTGCTTACTCGAGTAAGTCATGGGCTACCTCACTTGAGTAACATTGAATGTTTACTCGAGTGACACCTTATTTTCGGGGCTAAAGAATGACTTAATCTCCATGAAATATCATCTCTTAACATCTTCAAACATCAAATCATCTTGTTGACTTCAGTTTTGATGATGATGATTGCAAAACATCCATGAAAAATGTGTTAAGTTGCAAACTTGCTGATATCTTGATACAAAGTACGTTATGCCTATTCAAATCATGTTGATCATGATGAAAATGGTATTAAGGCACGTTACACTCGATACAAGGAGCATAGATTATCCATTCCAGAAGTGCAAAGTATCAGATGATCATTAACACACTTTACACAATTTTTAATGCACGTTGTTGGAATTGTTAAATGGTACAAGGCGCGTTATAGAGCAAAACGTGCAACCTTTGAAGAAATGCTCAACGCACGTTACAAACGGTGCAACGCAAGTTGACGGGGTCAGATGAGGATAAAGCCAAGACACTTCTCGGGATTTGAAATTGAATATTCTCTGACATAATGACATGGATTAAATGTGTGATCTTGAAATCAAAGTTGACAACGCACATTGAAGAGTGTGCAACACACGTTGAAGAATCATTAGGTAAAATGTGCATATTGTGGAAGGAAGAACAACACACGTTGAAAAAACCACAAGTCACGTTGAGTTATGATTAACACACGTTGAAGGTGGTACAACGCACGTTGATGACAATCCATTCAAGGTCGTGGCTACTAGAGTTCTTTCAAGGCCCATTGGATTGCTATCAACGCACGCAAAACTCAGTGGATTACCATTCCATTCCCCTACTGGGACTTACACATCTCAACACCAACATCAAACTCAAACATCCATTCAGAAACGAACAAGTAGACATGTTATTTTGGAACTAGAATCGGCAAACCGGACTGGTCAAAATTCGAACCAAATTGGAACCAGAACTGGCCGACCAAAATCGAAAGGTTACAGTTTAGGTTCCGATTCCAGCCATCTAAAAGTCGTCAAAAGCAGTTTGAACAGGCGGTTTGAACCTTTTTTATTTATTTTTTATTTTTTTCAAATTTATAAATTAGAAATATTTGGAATACAATGTATTATTGATACTATATTTAATTATTGAATATAACAAAATTTATAAACCAAAAAAAAAAAAGGGATAAAATAGAGGATTAAAAACAATTTTTTTTTTTAAAAAAAGAACCAAACCGGATGTTAAACTGGCCAAAACCGATTAAAAACTGAAACCGAACCGAACCGGACCAAATAATGGAACCACGGTTTGGTTTTGGTTCCCCCATTCCATAAATCGAAACCAGAACCGACATTTTCGGAATCGACAACATGTCACAAACGAGGTTACAATTGAAATCAATCGGGTTCAACAGAGGATCTCATTAGAATTGAACGAAATGCTACAGAGAAACTTTTTAGAATGGATGGGGTATTACAACGGGCAGAGGGAAAACAAAATTTTACTATAGAGAAAATGTACAGAGAGTGTTTAAAAATTGGCTTGAGTCAATACACTCAATCTCTCAAAAGCAATCCTCTCTCAAAGTTCACTTTAGAATGGTAAACTTCACTCACAATCTTCTCTCAACAAAACTCTCTCAATTTTCTCTCTTTTTTTACCCATCTTAAATTGCTTCTATGGCTTGTCATTTATAGGCTTTCCAGTGGCCATCAATTATTGACATTAAGCTACAAAAATTGACAACTAAATGTGTCAACAAATGCCAACCAAGTGTCAACCATATTTTGAAGATAAGATAAGATAAGATTTATCACTAACTATAGCCACTTTTATTGATAAACAAATGTGAACATTGTGGCCATCAATTTTGACTTTGAATTAGTCACAAATTCAAGGCAATCTTATCAACAAATCTTCACCTTGATTTGAATTTGACAATAGTGAAAATGAAAGCTTTTATCTTTGCCAAATAACCCCAAAGGGTCTACTGATAATGTTGTGCAACACCGACCAAGTCCATACAATGAGTGAACTTGGCAATGGGAAGAGATTTTGTCAACATATCAGCCGGATTATTCAGAGTGCTAATCTTTCTTACAATAACATCACCTTGAGCCACAATATCCCGATTGAAGTGATACTTCACATCAATGTGTTTAGTTCTCTCATGATGCATCTGATCCTTCGTCAAATGTGTAGCACTCTGACTATCACAATAAACTACAGTCTTACTTGTTTCCAAACTGAGTTCATTAAGTATACCTTTTAACCAAATGGCTTCTTTGACAACTTCTATAATAGCCATAAATTATGCCTCTGTAGTGGACAATGCAACTGCCGGCTGCAACGTAGCTTTCCAACTTACTACACGACTCCCAACTATAAATACATAACTTGTAAGTGATCTTCTCCTATCCAAATCACTTGCATGATCTGAATCAACATATATAGCTAGATTGTCCGAAGTTCTACCAAATTCTAAACAAGCAGTAGAAGTACCCTTCAAATATCTCAAATTTCACTTAATAGCTTGCCAATGAGTTTTTCTTAGACATGACAAATATCTACTATCTACGCTGACAACACATGAAATATCTGGACGAGTGCAAGCCATTGCATACATAATATGACCCAATGAACTTAAATAAGGAACTCTAGACATATATTGTATCTCATCTTCTAACTATGGCGACATATATAGATGCTGACAATCTAAAATGAGAAGCTAAAGCAGTACTCACAGGTTCAACATCGTGCATATGAAAACGTTTCAGGACTTTCTCAATATATTTATGTTGTGACAAAATTAATCTACCTGCACCTCTATCTCTGTTGATCTCCATTCCTAATTTTTTTTGTTGCACCTAGATCTTTCATCTCAAACTCATCACATAGGTGAGATTTCAATCTATTAATTTTACACATATTCTTTGTTGCAATCAACATATAGCAATAAATATATGACAATTACCATCATCAAGTCTTTTATAATAGACACAACTATCATACTTGCATCTAGAAAATCCAATTCGCAGCATAAAAGAGTCAAACCTCCGATACCACTGGTGTGGAGACTGTTTGAGACCATACAAGGATTTCTTTAAAAGACAAGCATGATCTTGCCTGCCTTCAACCTCAAAGCCTTCTGGTTGCTGCATATAAAATGTTCATCAAGATCTCCGTGAAGAAATGTTGTTTTTACATGAAGTTGTCCCAACTCCTAATTATGCATAGTAACCAAAGCAAGTAAGACATGAATAGAAGTATGTCAAACAACTAGAGAGAAAACATCATTAAAATCAACTCCCTCCACCTGACTGTATCATTTCTCTACCAATCGTGCCTTATATTTGGTGTATTCAACACCTGTGACTCCTTCCTTCTTCTTAAATATCTATTTATAACCAATAATTTTCTTACTATTAGGCGGCTCAACCAATTTCCAAGTGTCATTTTTCTTTAGAGATTCCATCTCTTCTTCCATAGCAACGATCCATTTGTCTGAATCAATTGAACTGATGGTCTCATAATATGAGGTTGGATCAGCAACATCAATGATTTCTACATTATTTAATGCATAAGCAAGCATATCTTCAAAACCATATCTCTGAGGTGGCTTTATCTTTCTCCTTTGTCTACCACCAGCTATAGTTTGATGCTCAACTTCATGGTATGTCTCTCCACCTGCAGAAGAGCTTTTTAACTGAACAAGATTAGGATTTGCAGATGATGAGGTACTAATTTTAAGCTCCACCTTCTCTTGTTCATTGTCCTTTTCCTATATCACTCTAAATAGACAATCCTTTTCTAGGGTGAAACATTGAAGATTCATCAAAAGTAACATCTCTTCTAATCAAGAACTATTGAGTATCATAACACCATAACCAAAATCCTTTAACACTAGAAGTATAACTAATAAAAATGCATTTATTTGCCTAGGCTCCAAATTTCCTTCATTCACATGAGCATAGAGGCAACTAAATATTCTTAAGTTAAAGTAATCAGGAGGGCTACCTCTTCAAGTGTCTTAAGATCAAGTGATCTGTGGGGAGAACGATTCACCAAATGACATGCCAATTGACTGCTTTTGCCCAAAATTCCTTGCCAAGACATGCATTGGAAAGCATACATCGAGCTCTTTCTAATAGTGTTTGATTCATCATTTTTGCAATACCATTTTGTTGTGGTCTCTTTCTCATCGTCCAATGTCTGATGATGCCTTCATTTTTGTAGAATTGATTAAATTCTAAATCATAAAACTCAAGACCATTATCGGTTCTGAGTCTCTTGACTTGCTTCCCAATCTGCTTCTTCAATAAATTCTTCCATTGCTTGAAAGTGCCAAACACCTCATTCTTAGGCCTGAGAAAATAGACGCAAGTCTTTCTAGAAAAATCATCAATAATTGTTAGCAAGTATCTGGCTCCTCATTTGAAAATTTCATAGAAAGACCCTCATAAATCAGAATGAATATAATCAAAAGTACCTTTGTTTCTGTGAATTGTTGTGCCAAATCTAACTCTTTTTTGCTTCCCAAAAACACAATGGTCACAAAAATCTAGCTTCCCAATCTTTCTTTCGGGCAAAAGATATTTTTTACTGAGTATAACTAATCTCTGCTCACTCATATGCCCTAAGCGCATATGCCATAACTTGGTAGAATTTGAATCTAACATGGATGAGGATATTGTTGCAGAGCCTGTAACTCTTGACCCCCAATAAGGTGTATAGACTGCCAAACTTCCTTCCTTTCATAAGAATAAGAGCACCATGGGAAATTTTTATGTTCCCAGACTCAATCACAGATTTGTAACCATTGGCATCTAAAACTCCCAAATAAATAAGATTTTTCTTCAAATCAAGTACATGTCTGACATCAGTCAATGTCCTGACAACTCCATCATGCATATTGATTTTGACTGTGCCTATGCCAATAGATCTGTAAGTGGCATTATTATCCATTAGAACATCTCCACCTTCAATAGGATCATATGTGGAGAACAAATCTCTATTGGGGCTCATATGATAAAAACATCCAGATTCAAGAATCCACTCGTCAATGGATCTGGACTTGTCGTTGGTTGCAAATAGAACATCAAGAGCTTTTTCTTTTTCTATGTCAGCATTGGATGTATCTTCCTTTTGCTTGACCACGTCATTTTGTTGGCCATTCTTCTTTTTGTTTTACAGCTTGTAGCATTTTGTTATGATATGTCCCTTCTTCTTGCAATAATTCCAAGTTAATTTTTTGTGCTTCCCTCTTGACTTTGATCTTCCTCTATTCTTGCCACCTTCAAAGCCTCTATCATTAGATCTACCTCTTGCAAAAAGGCTGGAGCCATGATCATCATACTTACTAGAAAAAAGTTCAATAATCAATTTCTTCTTACTCATAAGGGAAGATATCATATCATCAAAATTTAATTCTTCCCTACCATAAATTATAGTGTCTCTAAAATTTTTATATGAGTGGTAATGAACATAATAACAAGATAGCTTGATCTTCAGATTCAATAATAACATCAAGATTTTTCAAATCATTAATATTGGAGATAAACTCACTGATATGGGGCTTAAGAGAAGAAAATTTTGCCTTGCGGAGACCATAAAGGTGTTGCTTCAAAACCAACAGGTTGGCCAAGGATTTAGTCAAGTACAACTCCTCTAGCTTGGCCCATAAGGTTGTAGAAGTATTTTCTGACCAAACTTGTTGCCATGCATCATTTGAAAGACTTAATTGGATTGCAGATAGAGCCTTGTCATCTAGGTCATCCCAATCTTCATGACTCATACCGATGGGCTTTTTGGGTTTCCCCAATAGTGGTTTCTTCAAGCCATTCTGGATTAGAATGACAATCATTCGAACTTGCCATAGACTAAAATTGTTGTTCCGTCGGAATTATCAATATCAAACTTCATTATCGGCATCTCGATCGAACAGAATGATCCTCAAACACTCTGATAGCAGTTTGTTGGAGATGGATCGTGACAATGTCGTCGATTGATCGAGTAATAACTCCTAGACATTAAAGTAATATAGAAAAAGAGACAACAAATTTATGTAGTTTGACTTAAAGCCTACGTCCATGGGCAGAGGGAAAACAAAATTTCACTATAGTGGAAATGTTCAAAGAGTGTTTACAAAATTGTCTTGAGTTAATACACTCAATCTCTCAAAAGCAATCCTCTCTCAAAGTTCACTTTAGAATGGTAAACTTCACTCATAATTTTCTCTCAACAAAACTCTCAAGTTTCTCTCTTTTTTTACCTATATCAAATTGCTTCTATGGCTTGCCTTTTATAGGCTTTCGAGTGGCTATCAATCATATATACTATAGCGTTTCGGACAACAAGAAATATAAAAAGACACTCTCTAAGATTTCTCTATTTATTTTTTTGAATTTTGTGGTAATTTATAATTTTTAAATATTTTTTTAAATGATTAATTTAATTAATCTTTAGTGAATACATTGAATGCGCTTTTATTATGTATAAATTTACTAATTAATTAAGGTGAGTTAAGCTCATTTAATAATCTATTATTAAAACTTATTTTAAATATTAATGAGAGAACTTCAAGCGACATATAATTATTTTTAATTTTATATTTAATTTTAAAAAAATTTATTTTTTTTAATAATAATTTAAATAAAATAAATAATATATTTTTAATTCATTAAAAGAAATAATTCAAAATTAAAGATAAAATTACAGCCACTAACAATTGTTACTACCATTATTAGATAAATTTTGATTTGTATAAGTTAATTTTCATAGATACATTATACAAAAAATATTAAAAAACCATACTATTTTTTCCATCTAAATTATTTTGTTGAATAGAAAAAAAAGTGCTTCCAAATTTTTTGTTTATTATAAATTATATAAAATAAAAATTTAAATGCACAAATGCATAAAATTGTTTTTGGTGTAACATAAGATCAATTGATTTAATTGACATAACGAAACAATTATTCAATAAAATTATAACATACTTAATATATATACCGACATAATGTCGCACATCAAATATATCAACCATAATTTTTTTACAATTTTTATATTTTAACAATTAAATTTTGTAATAACATATATAATAATCTAGCTTAAGCAGAAAAATAGTCTTCCAAGGATTAGAAAATATATAATAAATTAATAAAAACAACGACGATAATTAATACAATTGTCGTATTTTAAGATAAAAACGTTTCATATTTTTGTCCTTTGACTTAAAATGTTTAGTGTCTAATTCTATATTCAATCAAATAATTTTATTTGATGAAATAACATTATTTCCAAAGCATAAACCAAACACTCCTTTGAATTATCTATATTTAATGTAATCACCAAGGGCTGCAACTTAATAATACAGTCTCTTCTTCCTTTAATAAACAGAATTAGATTTAATTTTTATATATGTAAAAGTTTTAAAACTTGTTAGTAAAAGTTGTGTCGTCTACAAATGTTTCATTCGAATTATTAAGATATTGAAAATGTCGAACACCTAAAGGTATCTCAAAATATTTTT
>CAODLS012507211.1:0-15149 GCA_948243855.1 Flueggea neowawraea
TTATCAAAAATAATTATTCAAAATAATTACTCCAATAATTATCAAAAATAACTATTCCATAAATAATTATTCACCAATAATTATTTAAAATAATTACTCCAAATATAATTATCCAAAAATAATTATCACAGAAATATACGGGATATTACAAAATCAGAAACTCTTAACATTCAAAACATAGCATGCACTCAGCATCAAAAATAATGGTAAACATATATATAAATATATATGTAATTTTCTCAAAAACAAAGAAGTGAATCTTTATTCACATAATCCAAATTATTTACTTTAAACATATATATAAATATATATGTAATTTTTCCAAAAACAAATAAGTGAATCTTTATTCACATAATCCAAATTATTTAATTTATCCAATCCTTAGATTAATCCAATTTACATGCTATGGTGATAGCACAACAAAAACGCATATAAGTGGAAGAGACACAACCTATGTGTCTGAAGCTGTCATTCACTCACTTGGATGCCGAGCTCCCAAACTCACTGACCGCCGGTCGATGGCTGGTCGCCTTAGAAACCGAACCGAGCTGAAATAAAATATTTATACAAATAAATTAATACAGTGACTGTGGCAATGCAAAACACATATGAAATGCAAATACAGACTCAGACACCATCGAAGTTAGAAATCCTATTTCGATCGAAGATCTATCACTCACGACCCAAAAATCAAAATTAGTGTAAAATTATGAATTAGTCCCCGACTTTTATAAAATTACGCTTTAGTCCCTAAAACCTCAAAAATTAATAATTAATCCCAAAAATTCTAGAAATTAATAATTAACCCAAAACTTTTAGAATTTATAATTAAATTCTCCAAATAACTCAATTTACAAATAAAACCTCAAAATTATCAAAATTGCATAATTCCCAACTTTTCCAAAAATTACAAATCTATACCATATTTTTTTAAAATTACAAATCTGACCCTTATGTCAAATATCAGATCCAGTCCTCCAACTATTTCATCAACAACCATATTCATAATAATTTCTCACTATAAAATTCAATAATTAAATCTATAATAAATAACAAATCACTTAAACTCTTTAGAGTCTCATCTTACCCATTAAAGATCGGTCCCGAATTTCTGAAATTCACTGTTGGAATTGGAAGGAAGTCTTGCCGAAAAGTCGTCGGATTATCGTCGACCGGTCACCGAAATATCGCCGGCAAATTAATGGCCAGTCCAGTTCTGTAGATCTCGATGAGCCGAATCCAGTGGCGGCAACCTTACATCCTAACTCTTCTCTGTTCGCCGGAAATTATCTAAAAACTGTTTTGACTTCCTCCCTCGGCACCGCCAGATTTTGGTAATTTAATGGGCATTCACCGGTCTCAAATGAAAGAGCACGTCACCAGAAACATGAAGCAACTTACGGTTCATCGATTGGACGCCCAAAACTCTTTAAATTCTTTCTGCAGCAACCGCATCTATTCTTCCTTTTTAAATTCTTTCTTTTCTTTTCTTTACAATTCTACCCCCACTTCCTTTTATATTTTTCAATAATTACCACAATTATCATCAAAAACATAAAATTAACTCTTTAATCACCAAAAATAAAATTTTAAGTAAATTCTTAAATTATCTAAAAATAATTATCTACTAATAATTATTCAAAATGATTACTCCAAATATAATTATCTAAAAATACTTATAAAAAATTATTCGGGATAGTACAATTATGATACAAGTGCGAATGATAATTGTCCCATATTGGAGAGCTGCATTGTATTTGAAAGACTTATAAGTGGTGTGGACCTATAATCCATTGTCTTAAAATTTTGAGTAAAAATATAGTGTTAGATCCACTTGTGTGTTCCTTCACTAAGCCCACGCGAAAGACGAATCTCTCCGAGGCTCCTCAAGTCCAACATATATCCATGTTTACCGATCACTTTTTGTTCATTTAAAATTTTATCCCCAATTCATTTTTTTTATAAGTCACTAATTCCTCTTGTAGTATTTTTTTATAAGTCATCTTCTTTGTAATTTTATTGAATTAACTAGACCTAAAAAGATCTAAAAAACATATTGCATTTTCATGTATTGTTAATCTCTCTATTTTGTGAATCGGGTAGCGTCCAATAGCTCCTCCGAATAATTAACTTTCAAGAGTACGAGTTAAACATTTTTAACACCTAATTTTCCATTTTATTCTTTTATTCACAGTATAAAAAATCATCAAATATTTTTTTTATAAGTGTTATCAAATAATTTTTACATGCCAAAATCAATTATATTGTTTTAATTCCAAACCATTTTAACCAAAATATTGAAAGTGAAAGGGAGAAATCCATCTCTTGACCTAATTTTATATTAGGCCTATAAGCTACAAAGACCCTTACATTATTGGTGAAACCAAAGTTTGGTAAAATGGAAAAGAGACAAAGGATAAATGCAAGAGAAGTCACAATTGACTGTATACTCTTTGTTTCCTCTTCATTACAAGAAACAAAATTAATTCAAATAAACACAGCATGCTTTAGTGCTGACTTCAAAGCTCAGCTGATAGTGAGAGCGAGATATAATTTACAAGAATTAGAAATTTGCATTAAAGAGACTTACTCACCCATCAAAGCTTTCTCTAAATGGTAAAACCCTAACCACCCCACCACCACTTTACCCTTCTTTGTATTTCACTCTATAGGGGTTCATTGTCATTGTCCAACAGGTTTTTGGACCCATCTTGGAAATTATGTGCTACTTTAATACAATCTTTAATTATCCCTTAAATGCTTTTCAATTCCTTCAAGTTTTTTCGACTCACTCGAAACAAGTCAAGTTCTCAAGTCACTCGAAACAAGTAGTTGTGTTGATCAAATTTGTTCATACAAAAGTTGTGTTGATGATAGAAAAATAGTTGAATCTGCGATACGCATTTCCGGATATTGAAAAAGTTGCGTAAAATTTTAAATTCCAATTCAAATGGTTTAGTTTTTCGTGTATTGAAATTGTACGTTACCGCTAATGTATATTGTATAGTCAAATAACCCTCATTCCTATTATGCATGTCTTTGTAGTTATATTGAGTTTTTGTATCCCCGGAAGGATATACCTAATGTATGTGTATATGTGTATAAGCCTCTTAACCTAAAATTTGCTTAGCATGGGATTGTGAAGCCAAACTAGGCCAAGCAATGTTTAATCTTGTTATTCTTTGCCACATTTTTATCGTTCATAATATATAACTAAAACTTGCTTTCATATGATGGCAACTTAATTCTAAAAATAATACAAATATTTTTCACACTGAATCTTTATTATGGATGGGACGTGATGATCCACTTCAAATATTGATCAAGGTATTTATTATTAGCAAGTTTGCATCTGACCAGAAAATAGTGCATTTGTTGAGGGTGATAAATTAATCAACGAATTATTATTTGAAAAGTAAAGGAAAAACTTATCAATTAATGTACTTGAGATATTTATGGTCCATTTATCTATAAGAGATTATATTTAATAACCTTGTTGTTGATTTTTAATAACTTTTTTTATGTCAAGAAAATATTTTAGAGATTGTTTTAAGATAAATCCAAAACTTTTTTTTTTTATTTTAACATAACATTAATATCTTTTTTTAAGTAATCATCATTGGATTTTATTCATCCAAATCAAAATAGTCTAGGAAAAACCTGGTCTAACCGAATACAAGCTTTCTAGCAAACCTATAATATAATAATAATAGATTAGAAAATGTAAACCGATACATGAAAACTATGATATAACCGAGATCGAAAGTTTAAGAAGGAAATCAGGAAGACAGTGCACTCTAATTTTGCACATTAATATCATTTATTCATCACCATTTAGCACATTAGAATAAAAAAGGTCATTCAATTAATAATTGAAATTATTATGAAAGATGTATAGGGTACTAGAAATCAAACAAAGAATCGTAATTAGGACGTTTATTATTCAAAAAAGAAAAGGATACTAGTTCTTTTTTTGATTATTAGAAAAGTATAACCCGTTAATTAGTGTATGATATGGAGGTAAAACTTCGTATTATGTTTACTTTATACAGAAGGATCTTTAAAAAGAATAATTCTATTCTATAATCGGAGCTCCTACTATCTTTTTTATGAAGATACATTATTTCTTTATTAAAATTATAAATTTTTACATATTAAATTTTTTTATAATTTTAATAAAGAAAAATTACACATTGATAAGGATATTTCATTTTAATAAAGAAGATTGTAAGAGTTGTAGGAAAAAATATCGCTTTAAAGATGGATAGGCATAGGTAGCCAAATAGAAAAAAAAAAAGATAGGTAGGCGTCGAAGAGGTAAAGAAATTCGATGGAGAAACACAACTTCCAAAAAGATCCCAAGGGAGAAGAACAGAAATTGAGTTGGCAACTACACTTATATGCATGTGATGGGAAGAGAGATCATAGGTCTCTGTGAGAGGAGGCTGGGGCATGAAAATGATTGGTTCGGTTGTGGTGTGGGGGTCCTAATTCATCCTCTCTTCGCCACTCTACACATGATAAATTCTACAGAAAAGACGTGCTCCTTTACGTCCTTCCTCTTAATTATGTATGTTGTTATTAATTTTTCAGTTCACAATTAATATTGCTAACTATTTCTTCTTGCCATCAAAAAAATACAGTCTTAGCTTGCTAAAGATCAATATGCTAATTAATAAACAAAGCTCTTTAACCTCAAGAGGTTGGGCCAACAGAATATGACAAGGCTTGAATCTAACAAGTCGTAAGTTTAAACTCTCACTCGTGTTTTTGGAGTGAGATAAATGTAATGCATTGATTTATGTAGTCCTCAAATTTGTGAATAATTTGACATGTTCTTTACGTTTGCTTTTTTAACTTTCATTTATATTTTTTGCATGTTTGTATGTGTTTGACATTATAATTATATAGGCTTAAGATGGAAGTGATGGAACCTAAAAACCCAAGTTGAATGGTTAAGAATTGATCGGCACGTATATAAGAATTTTCGGTACCATTATTGTTAACTTTGGGACCTATGTAGAATGTAGAACTCAAATTATATGACGACAAGTATTAGAGATTGATGCTATATGTTTCTGCGACGTGCAAAATTAATTAATGATATGTGAGACCTCACTGTTTTCTTTATTTTTCTGGTTTTCTTAACAAATTAGATTTATTAATTTTTATCTTTTTAAGTTTTCAAATTAATACATAATCAGACTTATAAAATGCAAATATTATAGCTTGGCTAGATATGCTTTCCACCGTCATAAAAACATGTATAGTATATTTAATCACAACAGTTTTTCATATTTATTAATTTCAAATAAGTTCAAACTCAGCACAAAATACAATATCTTACGAATAACAAATTAGAATTTTTCATATATATCTTAATAACTATGAGTAGTTGCGAAGTGAGGAATTGAAGGAAGTAGATTATACTAGAACTGATTGGAGACGAAATTCGAATTCCAAGAACAAAAATAAGTTGGCAAAGGGGAAGTAGGGGTATTTGGACTTCCAATGGAATCGGTGGACTCCGGCCAATCCCACCTCTCTCCGCTCCTAATTATGAGTGGATAATCCAAATGGTTAGAATCCACTTTTCAAGATTACAAGGTCTTGGAATCTGAACAGCAAGGGTTGAGACTTGGGGTCATGGGATTTGGGAATTGATTCCCTTACGTACCAAAAAAAGAATATTATTAATTAATAAACGAATAAGCTTGGCCCATTTTAAGAATTTAGGAAGTTGACAAATTAAAGTCAAGTCACATACTTTTTTTTTTGTCAGCAAGTCACATACTTTATAGCCTGCATGCTAAACACTATAAATCGAAGGATCATGACACAAACTATTGCAAACTGTGCATGTATAATATACGTAACCCATTTGGCGAATTCCTCTCTGACCTGACTGGGGGCCCTCATTCACACTGTTATTCTTTATTATTATTATTATTATTATTATTATTATTATTATTATTATTATTATTATCATCTTTTCGATTATCTGCATGCAGCCTTTACGTACCTTATACGGACAATTTTGTTTCATTCATCACTGTTTCCTAACTAATTGAATTTGTTTGCATTCGGATTTTTTTTCTCTTTTCAGTCGTTATTTATTATCAAAATTCAAACTCTTGAATAAACTTTTATTCAATTTTTCTAGATTAATTTCCATCGGAATTGATTTCTGTTCATAAATTCCACTAGTTTATTATCCTTATGCCATGATTTTTGTACAAAAAATTTTTGCAGTCCAAGTTGCTGTAAAATTGGTTGTAATGCAAAAGTACAGAGTTTTTTTTAAGTACCAACAGGAATGCAGAGTTGAGATGAATGATCAATTAGTTTTGTTTCCTTTCCTAATATTTACAGGATGTACGACTTGTTTTTTTCTGAATCTTCAAAACTTTAGGCCACCACAACACACACTCATTTATATAGTTATTTTATAAGTTTTTTTTTCTATCGTGATCCAACTCATAATCTATTAATATTGAAGAAAATTTCAATATTAATGAGCTACAAGTCAATATATAGTTGTTTTCAATGAACAAATTTATGTTAATAATCATGATTTGCATTTGGCATATACATTTATTCAAACTAAAATGCACCAGTGAATTACAAATTAAATCGAATAGTGAAAAAATAAGTAGAATAATTTTTTTTACTCGTACATCTTGAATAGTCTTAAATTAACAATATTCTTTGTACATACCGAAAAAAACACTAAATATATTTTTAAAATTATCTAACCATCATTAACAAAATAAGGGTCTAATATAATTAACATGCTAGTTTTAAATAAAATTCTCAAATTATCGTACAAATTAAAATGACACGTATAAGGAGAAGGAAAAACCCCTCTAAGAAAGTTTATTTAGTATTTTTCAGATTAACTTTACAATGTTAGCCTTACATGAGTTCATTTTAATCAGTAGCCAATAATAAAAAAAAAGAAACAATAATTAACCTTACCATCATCATCAACCACGAAATTATCATAATAGACCAATTAATTAAAAGAAAGCTTCAAAGAAGTGTAACCAATCAAAATAGACAAAAACAAGGTCGAGAGTGACAGACAGATATCCTCATCATCTCCTCTCTCACAGTCAGCACAGCAGCGAGAGAAGAACAAGTAAGTATAGCAGTAGAAAGATCAGTAAATGCTCAAACCAAAACAGAAAGAAAGAAAAAAAGATTAATAAGAGAGAAGAAGCACTGAAATTTCCATTTTCTTGCAAAAGAAAACAAAAACAAAAGCCACTAACATCAGTTATACTAGTAGTAGTCTTCACTTCACTTCACTTCACTTACATACAACCCCTCCTTTGTCTCTCTCTCTCTCTGTTTAATTCTCTCTCTACATATATTCAAATAATAATATATATATTATAAAAAAACATAAATTCAAAAAATGGGAAGACGAAGAGTGGAGTTGAAGAGAATAGAGAACAAGATTAACAGGCAAGTTACTTTCTCTAAAAGAAGGAATGGTTTGCTGAAGAAAGCTTATGAGCTTTCTGTTCTTTGCGACGCTGAGGTTGCTCTCATCATCTTCTCCAGCCGTGGCAAGCTCTATGAGTTTAGCAGCTCTCGGTAAGTACTATACTTTCTCTTTTTCTTCTCTTCTTTGCTTTTTTCTTTTTTAAAAAAAGCTTCATCCTTAATTCTACTTTCTTGTTCTTTTAATCATCAAACATTTGTTTCTGACACAAATATAAAAACTTTTTTCTTAATTTTCTTTGAAGTTTTTGTTTTTTTAACGATTTCTTGAGAGTATTGGAGGGTTTCAATGAGTTTATCGATGGTTTTTTCTTGAAAGTTTTGTTGATCCAACGAAAGATAGACACGTTTTATCGTTCTTCGTGAAAAAAATACCTGAAGTGGGTTTTCTTTGATTGATTGGAAGTTGGCACTTTCTTTCATTCATGAATCTAGAAAACCGAAACCAAAAGGTTGATTCGATTCAAATCAAGAACAGAAATAAAGAAAGATGAGAATTTTGTTTATGTTTTATGTGTCTAATCAGTTGAAGAGGTGGTTGTTAGACCTATTTGCAAGAACTAGGGTTTTTTTCCCCTCTTTGGGTGGCCTTTTTTTTTTTTTCCATCTCAGGTAAAAGCTTGTACCAATCAATCAAACTCACAGTTTGTACTTGCCTTCATCTCTCTCTTTTGCCTCTTTGATCTCCTGGTTTCACCACTGCTCTCTCTCTCTCTCTCTCTCTCTCTCTCTAAGATGTTGCAGAGAAGGTGGTGGCAAATCAAACCAGAACACAAAACCCATCTTCAAGTTTTACTTGATGGGTTTCTAGTTTTTGAATCCATATTTGCTTTGCATATCTCACTCTCTCTCTGTAATGTGCAATTTGGAGGGTTTTAATCTGTAGGCAATTGTTGGTTATTTTCAAGTGCTCTGATCTCTCATTTCTCAATGCTGGGACATATCTAATACAAGGCATGCTAAATCTTTCTTTAACATTTTTTTGTTACTTTGATTAGATCCTCTCCCTGACAAGTCATAGTTGTAGAACAATGGACATATTTATCAAGTTGTTTTACACAAAAATAGCTTAAAATTTCCATGAGCATGTCAGGGGTATGAAAATCAAGATTAACACATTTTTGGCTGTGAAAAGAAAAATCTGATTCTAATTTTGTTTTTGGGATTAGTGTCAGGTAGGTGATCTAAGCAACAGTAACACAACAAAGAAAAGGGGAAGAAAATTGTATGATTTATTTAACAACAATATATCTTTGCCACAAAATCTTGTTTACTGTTTTTTTTTTTGTCAAGACAGACTCTATTTCTTCCTTTCTTTTTCTCTTAGGGCACATTCAAGAGAGACATACATTTTAAATTATAAATACATAATTTTTTTATAAGTATAAATACACTTTTTTCCCCATAGTTTTGGTGTAACATTATATTATTTCTTTTTTTAGTTGATTCTTAATTACTTATGGTTTAAATAATTTCTTTTCTTTTTTCCCTTTTGTTTCTTTAAACTTTGAGCAATTTCTTGACAATATATATTTCCCCTCTACCATAAGTGTGTATACAATTATTAACAATGATATTTTAAAATATCAAAATTAACTTTATTTATTACTATTTGTGTACATTTTTTTATATACTTATTTATATCTCAAATTAATTGATTGAAGTTCATTATAACTTTTCTTTAAGATCTAATAGTTACATAAGGAGAAATGTTTTTATACAACATGTGTTTAAAGAAGCCCACGACTTGATTTCATTTCTTTTCTTATAACAACCAAATACAGTATAATTTAGAAAGGTCAAAAGATAAAACATGACTAGTGTGTAAAATAGAAATTTTTGGTTTTGCAACTATGAGCATAGCTGAAATAAGTTGTGATTATAATTTTAAAGATTTTCAAGTCGAATTATTCTTTTGATGATAATTTATATAATTCATGTTTATAGTGAAAAACTGTAGATGTGGGAAAAATATATATATAAATTAGGGGGAAATTATTAACTAAATTAGGGTTAGTTAAAAACAAAAAAAAAAGTGAATGAAAATTTTATTTAATATATTAGGGAGACATATAAGACCCATTAATACACATGTCAATTATTAATTCGTTTGGTGTATGTGTAGGTACATATACCAAGTTTAGCTAAGAATTGTCTAGAATAATTTCTTGTCTGAAATAACAAATAAATTTTTCTTATTTGAAGTAAATATTTTATCTCATAGATTGGTTTCAAATGAAGATCAGCATGTCGTTGTGGAAAACTAATATTCAAAAGAAATATATAAAGTTTATGTGAAAAATTAGAACTTTGTTAGATTTATATACATATGTCGAGTATGCAAGTCACATAAACTCATAAATTCAATAGGAGACCCTATACTTCACTAAGACACTATCATGAGTACACATAATAATAATAATAATAATAATAATAATAATAATAATAATAATAATAATAATAATAATAATAATTCTGCAACCATGAATTTTAGCTCCATTCTTAATATGGTTATTAATTCAATATTTTTTAGGTGTGGAATAGATTTTAGACAGTCATGTACCGTTCAATTTGTGACCATCAAGTAGTGTTATGATATAATTTTCAATTATTATTTTTTTGATAAATCATTTTATTTTTTTACTAAGAATCAAATTCATAATCTCTTAGTGCTAGATTGACTCTAATCTCGGTGAGTTATAAGTCCTTTGTATCAATTATTATATATGATAAAATCCAATATCCACAGTTTTTAGCTTGAATTTAATCTCTCGATCTGCCTAATCTTAGCTCGAAGCGGACAAAATCTTTATGGACGACAAAATTTTTCTTACCAATTCGTTTATATGTATAAATATCCAACTTGGTATTGACCTATTTTTTTTATTGGCAGTACCATAACCAAGACTCTTGAGCGGTATCAGCGTTGCTGCTTCACTCCTCAGGACAACAGCATTGAACGTGAAACACAGGTTGAATTTATTCTCAAAGCTTCTAGTTAAATCTAGAGAATGTGATAATGAAATGTTTTTTTAAAATTTATTATATTTACTCTGATTGAAAATCAAATGACGACCCTTTATTATTGAAAACTACTCTAATACAAGTTGATTGGCGTATTAATGAAATACTGGCTTGATACTTGCTGTCATAATACTCGTACAGTGGCTGAGAATCTTGACTGAAACTAAATGCAAGTATGTAACATCTTTAGATGATTCTTTCAATCCATAAACATGTTTAGTTTTGTATTCTTTATCAATGCAGACATGGTACCAGGAGGTCGCAAAGCTAAAGGCAAAGTATGAATCGCTCCAGCGCACTCAGAGGTACCGAAACTTGTCTGATTCTCTGTTGTTGGAACTGTTAATCTGCTCATTTCATGGTCGAATTTACATTTCTATATCAGCCCTTTGGAAGATCCATTCTTACAGAACTCTGTATAATGTATTGTAAGGCATTTACTTGGGGAAGATCTTGGGCCTCTTAGTGTAAAGGAGTTGCAGAATCTTGAGAAACAACTTGAAGGAGCTCTGGTGTTGGCGAGGCAAAGGAAGGTACCTCCATATATGTTTTTCTTGTTTATACAGTTCATTCTTACATTGTACATTTAACCATAATGGACAGACAGAAATGTTGGTCTGTTTTAGACATCTCTGAATTTAATTCTGGGAGATTAAAGTAGTTTCAGATTTGCCTGTTCAATTAGATTCTAAATTGCCTTCAAGATTCTCATTCCATTAATGTGTATTTGATAGTAGAATTTAAATGGATGTGATTACTTTTTTTATGTTGAATTCAGACGCAGATTATGCTAGAGCAAATGGAAGATCTCCGTAAGAAGGTAAGCACAAAAGATCGTTTGAAAACGAAATAGCTTGATAATTCGGATTTTGGAACTTACATTTCATATTTTCCACTTGATTACAAGCCATTTTTGGGCTTATAACAGTTCCAAATTATTGTTCTTGGTCAGTTATGATAAAGTTTCTAGATTACTATTTTGTTCTTACCCGCTATGCATTGCTATTCTTGATCTTGGCTCTGTTCATCATTATTCTGCAAAATTTTTGACAGGAACGTCAACTTGGAGACATAAACAAGCAGCTGAAGATTAAGGTTCTGATAACATCTTTGTCCATATTTAAGTCTAGTTTCCGATAATTATCTATCTAATAAACATATTTTTCTAATTTATCAATTTAGCTTGAAGCAGAAGGACAAAGTCTTAATGCCATTCAGGACATGTGGAACTCTGGTGCAGCGGAAGGAACTAGCAGCTTCACTGTGCATCATCATCAACCAAACCCAATGGACTGTGACCCTGGACCTGTCTTACAAATGAGGTAATCCTAATTCTCGGATTAACTACTAATTTTTGACAAATTACAATTAATATGGTCTTTAAAGATTAAGACATTGATTAAGATTAGTGACAGAGTTTAACATGTGGTGGTAAAACAGGTATCATCATTTTGTTCCAGCTGAAGGATCTTCTGTTTCAAAAAGTATTGGTGCAGAGACTAACTTCATGCAGCAAGGATGGCTCCTTTGAACTCTTCAAGCTAAAACATAACTAAGGCCTATATATTTAACCGTCCAAATGAGTTTTTGGTTGTGATTTGCGTTGCTTCAAACAGAATTAGAAGCAGTGTTTTTGTTTTTTTGAACAGAAATTTACAAAAAAATGTTTGAATATTACTCTGATGACAAAGGTATGTTACTACTACTACTACTACTACTACCATATTTTAGATCTTATATATTTGGAGCCCTCATCTTGTGCCGTGACAAAATGGTTCTGGTGGGTTGTGACAATCACGTTTATTTAATATTTGGACCAAATACATAAACACGTATTTCAGATTCATAAATTACGAATTTTGCAGCTCATTTTCAATATTTTAATCAGAAATTACAAAATTACGGAAGAAATTCCAACTTTATAAATTACAAATTCCGAGGCCTTGTGTATATTTGTTCAACAACAAAATAATAATAAAAAAATATAAAATCAACAACAAAACAATAGAACAAACAACATAAAATCAATAACAAAAATTAACAACCAACCAACAAAATATTAATAAAATACCGTGAATTTAAAAATACAAAACTGTAAATTTGAAAAGACACCATAAATCAGTTATTATAAAAAAGTAGATCTATAATAAACATATCTTGTTCATATGAAAGGGATATTGCAAACTAATGTTAAAAACTGCATAATTTCCTCGTAATATTTTAACAAATTCTTCTAGAAGGCTATCTTCAACTTCATGAACTTTTTTGCTAATTACACAAGGCAATGTTACATAAATATAAATTTTTATTTTTATTTTTTAAAAATGGTACATTTTTAAAACTAAATTTTAAAAATATCACATTCATTTTTATATAAATTTGAATTTCTCATTTTTTTTAAATTATTTTTCTCTCTCCCATGTTTCTCTCTCTCTCGCTCTTCTCCTCTCAAAGCCTAGCAGTACTAGCCTCTACCGCCCTCTCTCTCTTCTGTGTCGTCGTTTCTCCTTTGTGCCGCCCTCTCTCTCCCCCTTCTTTGCCTTATTCGATGCTTCCACTCTCTCTCTCCTCGCTTCATCTATCTTGCTTTCCCTTGACTCTCTCTCTCTTCTTTACATCTTTACCTCGTCTTCCTTATTTTTTACATATCTGAGATTAAGCGTTGATGTCGAATAGAGTCAGATCGAGCGATGTCGTCTGTCGTTGATGTCGAGTAGAGGCGGAGGGAGTGCGACGGCGTCGATGCGAACAAAGGTGAAGGGAGTGCAACGACATCGATGCCAACCAAGGCAGAGGGAAGTGCGAGGGCGTCAATGCGAAGCGAACAATGCGACGGGGGTGTGGCGTGTGGCGACAAATAATGGCGGCAATATGTGTTGAGGAAGAATCTAGGGTTTGTTTGGCGGGAGTAGTAAAATTACTTTTCAATCCCTAGCTGCCATTGTTGAGTGAAATTACTGTTTAATTCCTCCACTTGGTTTTTTTTATGTAATTGTTAATTATGCAATAAAATTGATTATTTATGAAGAGTGAAATATTTTGTCTTGTTGTTAACCAAAAATAGTCTCTGAACTGTTATTGTGATTCACATTTGGTGTTGTTAAACAAAAATATTATTACATTATGTGAATTATTATTTTTTTTGTTCACAATAGTTCACAATAATGTATGTATAGTATACCATTGTGAACCTCAAAATCGCTTAAAAATATTTTCAAGGAAAATTTTGTTAAATATTTTAAAAAAATATTTAGAATTTTTTAAAATTGTTGGATTATGTGAACTATTGTGAAAAACTTTTACTCTATTGTGAACTTCAAATTTTAAAATGTAAAATATTTTGTAAATCATTGTGAACGTCAAAAAAAAAATTATTCAGAATTCAAAAATATGAACTGTGTTTTATTTGTGAACATTTATGAACCATTTAAAATGGTTCACAATAGTATACAATATAATATACATTATTTTTGTGAACGTAAAAATTGACTTTGAAAAAAAATATTTTTGAAGAAAAAATTCGTTTAAAATTACTAAAAAATAATTTAAAAATTATTCACACTTTTTTAAAAATATGAATTGCATACTCTACTATGAACTATTGTGAACCAAAAACACAATCTGGATTAAGAATATATTATTTAGAAAAAAATCAATTTCTCATGAAAAAAATCAATTCCTCGAGAAAATACGATAATTTCTTGCGGTTTTTTACAAAATGAAATTTTTTATGTGTGATAAATATAAAATCACATTTTTAATACTTGTAAACTTATATATTATTTTTAAGAAATGACATTTATTCTTAGTGTAAATCTCCAATTTTCCTGTGAACTTTTCTTTGTATTTTGGGTTTAAGCAGCTCTTATTAGAGGGCTCCAAGCCCAAGCCTCATCAATTTTAATGCCAATAACTTTTCTTAAATACTTATATTTATGTTCATATTTATATTTATTAGTAAATCACTTTGAATTTTTTAAAACTATATATTACACAAAAATATTAATCAGCACGAAAATATTAAAATTAATATTTGTAAACAACACTATTTTTTACTATTATTTTTAGAAACTATAAAACAAAGGGGTGTTTAGTTTACCGAATTTTTTGGAAATTCATTGAAAATTGAAAAATAAGAGTAGAGAACTAGAAAAAAAATTCGGAAAATTTGAAAAAAATTCAAATATGAAAGTCGAGGTTTGCACTAGATACCAGGTTATTCAGTGATGGGAATCCAAATAATTGTTCCACGATGTGATGAAAATAATAATAAGCAAGAAAATTGCGAGAGTCCAACAACAGAAAAAGAAAACCCCTGTACGGTAAATATCATTTCCTTCTTGTCTTGCATTGGAGAGAAGATGCAACGTAAATGATGTGTACAACTATGGAAAAATGTAAAGGTCTTATTTCATCTTGGTATTGTTTACGTCATGTGAGATTTTGCAACAGATTGTGCAGATAATGCAATTTACCCGATAATAATCGAATCGAGCTTGAACTTATTGGCTTGCTAAAAGTAAGGATGAATGCTTAAAGTTTAGCAATGGCATGTCCAGGTAAGCCGAATCGAGTTGGAAGCCTTAAATCTTCCCAGTCTTCATCATCCACTTTTG
>CAODLS012507336.1:0-12007 GCA_948243855.1 Flueggea neowawraea
CTTGGCTTGTTTGGTCACAACATAATAAAATAGAACACAGTGGCATATTCATATATTTATATGACATAGTTAATCAATTATTTGTTATATGATTGTGTTTGCCTGAATTTGATCTATGATGGTTTATATTCATTGAGTTGCAACTCATATAAAGCGCAAATATTTTTCCAGGTCACAGTTGAAGATAGATTTTTGTTATAGATAGCTTCCAGAGGATATACATCAGTTCACCATAGGTCGACCGGCTGATGCCACGTGCTCCCTCCTCCTCCTTATTTGCATTTTGCCGATTTTACACGTGTAGAGTTTTGTAGTACATTGAACTTAATATTTGTATATATAAAAGATTTTTGTTTATACGACTTTATGTTTGATATGTACATATATACTTATATATGATATGCTACGTGTCTATTTTCTATTTATTTAAATTATTACGCTATACGTCATAAGATATAAGGGTGTTACAACTGGGCCTTTAATTTAAATAATTATTGACTGTCAAAAATGGGCACTTGGACTTGACAACTAAGTTTGTTTAATTTTGTTCAAAGCCGAATTAATTACTTAATTGGTTATATTAATCAATTAAATTGACCGTTAGAATTCTAGTTGTTGCAACGTTTGATTAAAACGTTGAAGGAATCTGACAATTTTAAGACGCCCATATATGTGCATAACATATTCTTCTTCTTCATTGTACTTTACATTCAGACACATCCTTTATTTTCGCTCTTAAGGAAGGTATTCTGAAATTATTTTTCGAAAAACTTGGTTAGCTTTGTTATCCTTAAGGAAATTGTCATATACCCATCAGCAACTAATAGTGGGGGCAAATTTCCTCAAGGACAGTGAATACATGTCCAAAGCTTATTGATCAAATCTGCTTTTTATTAATAGTGAAGATGGGTTATTGATTTTCTTATGTTGAGAGAGGAGAGGAGTAAAGAAGTGAAGAGGTGAGAGTAGTAAGAGTTTCAGAAATTGAGGGGTCACAGGGTCTGATAATTTGGGATGTTAAGGAGGGTAAAATGGTCTTTTTCTTCGTATAGCAAAACAAATAATGTTAAGGATTAGGAAGTAGAAAGGCTATTTTCAAACCACAGAGACCGTTATAAATAATATATCAAAACACAAAAACTGTTAAGAAATTCAAAAAAAAAAATAAATGAATGAATGACTCCTTTACTTGTAGAAAAAATGAATTGAGTCCTTTCAGTAAAAAATAAAAGGTCTAAAAGGATAAAACGAGCCTATTAATTCTTATTAAATGTATATTTGTTATTTAATCTATCCCATTAATTACAAAAAATGGCATTCCTAGTTTATCAAGGCTATTGAACTCTTGAAAGTTGGTTATTTCTCAATCGAATAGTCACACATAAGGATGACAATGGATATGGTATGAGTAAGGTATACTAATATTTTTATCTGTACCCGTAGTTTATATTATGTACTCATATCATACATGTACCTGTGCAGATGACAAAAATTATTATTCGTATCATACTCACAGGGTATTTGTTTACCCGTAGAGTATCTATTTATCCGTGGTTTAAATTTAATTAATTAACTTAACAAATAATATATCATCAATTTAAAATAATAGACTAGAAAAATACCTGAGATAATATGAATGACTATATTCACAGAACATAATATAAAAGTTATAATTTATAATAAAATGTAGTTAATGAAATAGTAATGTGATAAGTTATCACTTAAAATTTCTAAATTGCATTTTCACAGATTTGTCTAAAACTTGTTTATGTTTTGTCTAAATTTGTTTATATTTCAAACTTTTTTTTTAAAACTTCTTTATTACTTGTTTATACATTATTTATATGTTATTTATAGGTTGTTTATATGTTATCTATATATTATATATATATTATATATATATTATTTATAAGTTGTATATATGTTGTTTATATGTATTATACATATTTATATATTGTATATATGGTATGTACAAGTTACAAATATAGCATAAACAAGTTAAAAAATTAATACATGTATGTTCTGCATCTCTGTAAAATATATAAAAGTTACAAATATATAATAAACAAGTCATAAACATAGTATATACAAGTTACAAATATAGTATAAACAAGTTATAATACTAATACTTATATGTTTTGTATCTCTATAAAAAATATACAAGTTAGAAATAAAATAAACAAATCATAAACATAGTATATACAAGTTCCAAATATAGTATAAACAAGTTATAAAACTAATATTTGTATGTTTTGTATCTCTGTAAAAGATATACAAGTTACAAACATAGCATAAACAACACCCTAATTTTTTAAAAATAGAACAACACCAATAGAAAATCAACAACATTCCAACAACATATAAATAAGAGTTGGTAAATTTAAAAATATGCATTTGTGAATCTGAAAAAAATTGAAAAGTGAATATGTATTATGCAAAAGTGGGTAGTACAAAATAAATATTATAAAGTATCGTAGGTGTATTGTGTAAAAACCACTATAAATATGTGTGTGTATGTGTGTATACATATATATAACATGTATATATAATACATAATGTATTCATATATATATTATATATATATATACATGTTTTATATATTTATTATATATATGTACACACACAAACACATACATATATATATATATATATATATGTGTGTGTGTGTGTGTGTGTGTGTGTATTATATGTATAAATATATGTAGTGAGTATGAGTAATAGGTACGAATATTACTCAACGGGTAAGAGTGCGGGTACGGATAGGGTATTCCTATATTCATACCCTATCCATACATGCACAGTAAAATACGGGTATTACTCATACCCGTATCCATACTCAGTCAAAATGGATAATATCCGTGTTAACTGGGTGCGCGTAGAATTAGTACCTGTCGGGTAGGATATAAATTGTCATCCTTAGTCACACACATTGTTTCAATAACCAAAGAGTGATGTCACAATTTGTTTTGGTCGCAAATTGATAATTAGTTCTTGAAAAATTGTCCCCAACACGTTAATGTCCTCAAAGGGTGTTACTACAATGAGGACTCATAAAAAGAGTTCTCAATAAGAACTCCTTTAGTAAATTAAGTAACTGAGACTTAAATTAAGTAATTTCAGCAACAATTAAGTAAAAGTTATAGTTACTTAATTTATCACAAAATTAAGTAACTGGTGGCTAAATTAAGTAACGATATTCAAAATTAACTTTTAGAGCTACAATTAAGTAACAACACCCTTAAATTAAGTAACTGAGACTGAAATTAAGTAACTCGAATCCTCATTATAGTACCACCCGTCCTTAAAGCATTGTAAGACCCGTGTTGACAAGAGTGATATGACTTTTTTTAACACATTCACACTGTGCAGGCCAACAGTACGAGTCCATGTAATTCATAAATATGTACAAACAAGGACTGTATGATAAATGATTTGAGAAACTAATAGTCCATTTGTGTTTTTCTAAAAAAACTTTAGGGAAATTAATTTCCGAGTCTCTGAGGTATACCCTAATTAGTAAGTAAATCATCGTATTTTTAGCATATAGCATACACATCCTTGAGATAAAAAATCGGGTTACACTTAAATCCTTTAGTCAGTGGTCTGTTAATATTCTATTAGTAAGTTGCTGACGTGTTTAATTTTTTTGTTTGAACGAGATTTTAAAGACAAAAATATCCCTAATCTATTTTATACCATGAAAACCCTAATTACTTTCTTCTTCTTCTTTTTCTTCTTCTTTTTCTTCTTCTTCTTTTTCTTCTTCTTCTTCTTCATTCATCACCTTTTTCTTCTTCTTCTTCTTCTTCTTCTTATTCTTCTTCTTCTTCTTCTTCTTCTTCGTCTTCTTCTTCTTCTTCTTCTTCTTCTTCTTCTTCTTCTTGTTCTTCTTTTTCTGTTGGTATTAATCTTAGTAAATGGAAAGATAGTTTTTTATTTGAACTAGATTGTTGATGTGTAAAAAAAATCATACTTTACAATCACTATGTTGTTTGACCTATTGTTCTCACAAAGATTACAAAAATAAAAGAGATACCAAAATTTGTTTAGAATTTAAAATTAAAATAGTATAAAAACATGCAGAAACTACATGGATCTAATTGAAGATCACAACAACACCACTCAGAGCCCAAAAATCAACTCAAAATCGAGAAGCATCATCAAGAACAACAAAATTGCAACAAATACCCATTTCAATTACTTATCTCTAGTGATGAACCACCATAACCACACCACTAACCTCCTCCTCACCAACGGACCCAACCTCCATTGCAAAACCTCAACAGCAAAAAAATCAATCACATACAGTCCCAGAATCGATTAAGTGGTTTCAAACAAATTGCAATCCTAGAAATAATTGAAAAGAAACATTTATACTATTAGGGATCTCAGGGCAAATAATTTGAAGCACATTGAAACAACTAAATTAAGTTATAAACCTAGTTGTGTAACTCAGAACAACAGATCACCTAAAATCATAATTTAAACCCTTAAAACGAAAAATTCAACATACGAAACGAAGAGCTAGATTTCCCAATTTTTTGAGGAACACAAAAGACAGTTCAATGGCATCCTAATGGGACTTCTTTGATGGGATTAATGGCATCCAAATGGGTCTAGGAGCTACTCTGTTCACTTCGTCTCGACGCATCAGTTTTCTCATCAGATGTGGAGGTCGTTGATACTATAGATCTCTCTCGTAGTCTCGATCTCAACTTCTCTGCTTCAACGTGGCCTCCATCTCCACTAGCAACAGTGACTACCAGTCGGTGTAGGGGGATGGAGGTCTAGATCTGAATCTAGCAATGGAGAGAGAGAGAGAGAGAGGCAAAAGTGGGGGTGAGGAAGAGAGAGCTGGTGGGTGAAGTTGACCCACTGACACCAAACCCCATCATCATCCGCTCCTCGAAACTGTGGGATTTCATATGTCACGACCCATATTCGGGCCCGTGACCGGCATACGAGGCAAACCGTGAATTGTATTATGTATTATGAAATCTCAGCTACTAGGGATGTCGGTAGCCACGTGCTCTAATCCAACATGTAAATTGTTATAATGGTGGCCGAGTCCACATCACCCATGTTATATGGTGCCATGGGCATACCCATGTTATATAGTGCCACGAGCACACCCATGATTATGGTCCCTTATCAAATCTATATGTTTTCACTATGAAACCATGTGTTAAGAATCAAAATAATTATCTTGCTAGATGATTTTCTTGCGAATGATTTTGAAATGACTTTCGAAAAGCTATTACTTATATCATGTATATGTATACGTCTATACATGCATGTGGTATTTTTAACTGTTTTCAAAACAGTCTTTGGAGGCACGTATGAGGCGGTTTGGAGTGTTTTCCCTCACTGGGCCCTGACCCCCTTTTCTTTCTATGTCTACTATTGGTTTGTTCCGTAGGTTGACTACTTTTGGCTACGACGACATTTTCGCATTTTGGATACCAGTGAGGTGTCATTTGGTTAGTGACGCCCTTTTGATCAGGCTCTTATGTTTATGATGTTAGAGCTCTACACCGGGATATTGTCGGGTTACTGGGTTGCCTTTATACTTTGATGTATTTTGATTTATTACGATATTTAGATATGTTTTGAATATTTTTATCTATGACATATGTTTATTCTATCGTATGTTTTAAATAATAAATGTTTCGATTAAATAAATGTTTTAATCAATTGAATTCGGGTAGTAAGTTACGATCCATGAGGCTTGTGTGAGATGGGTCGGGCTCCCATAGACGGTTCGCCTTGTACGCCGGTCACGGGCTCGCTACGGGTCGTGACAACTGCCATTAGATTAAACATTGTCAGGGTATCCTAGGGGTTATCTAGTTGGTAAGGGAAATAGTCTGCAATGCGTCATGGGGGCTATCGATTAAGCAAGAAGGGATTGGTTATTTGAATGCGCCACCGATAACTATAATTCTATCTATTCGAATGCTCAATATTGATTCTTAGTGTCTATGATCAATCCATTGGATTGAATGGAGAAGTACCTTGGGTAGGCATTCATTATTATTGATTTCTCCATATTTTCATTGTTGCATTTTTATTGTTTTTCCAATTCCAATCTTTAATTTAGTTTCTTTGCATTTTCGGCATTACCCATATTGATTCTTAAGCCCTCGTACTCTGACTTTCCTTTGTTTTGCAATTGCACGAATTTGAGGAGATGAGATTGAGATTGTGGTTATTCATCTTCCACTTCATTGTCTTCGATATTGTTGCATATCAGAGGCAACAACAATAATACCCTTTTGATGTAAAAAAATGTACTTTTAATATTTCAGTTATACGTATTTTGTTATTTTAGTAATACCCTTTTTAAAACCGATATACGTTTAACATTTTTTAAATTTTGTAACCTCTGACGTTCTCACTATGTATTCTTAGAATTGGATATTTATTTACCAAATATTCCTTTATGTAATGCAACCTGTTTAAAGATGAATTTTGTTTTCAAATTTCCTATGGGCTTTCATGGTTCACGAATTAGTTTCACGATTTCAAAAAGGAGAAATCACCATTTTATAAAAAATGAAATACTTAATTTGATAAATGCCATCTACGTTTCAAATTATAAAAAAAAAATGTCAAGAAAAATAAACTGAATTTGACAAATGTCATATTCATGAGAAATCGTGATATTTTAGCAAAAAATTGATTTTTCACAAAAAAAATTAATTCCAGAAAAAAAAATATGATTTTCCAAAAAAATTCTGCCGACAACAACACTAAAACAAACTCTACCGACAACGAGGCCAAAACCTGTTCAATCAATATTTTTAGCTTTTTCTATAAAAAACAGAATGTCAAACCCTAACCACCGTCGTCACCTAATCAATCCATCCATCGCCCCACTTTCCTTTGGCAAAGCCTAGATCCACTACCGCCACTTAATTAAGCCTAAACTATCTCGGAAGATAGAAGATCGAAGGCAAGATAAGAGAGAAAGGAGCATAGATCTAAACGAGAACGCGATAGGCGACGAAAGGTGAGAGAGGAAGGTTGCGAGCTGTGGAGATCTAGAGGAGAATGCAGATCACAACGGAAGGTAGAAGGTTACAACTGTGGGGAGATCTGGAAGAGAATAAGGAAGGCAGTAAAGGAGATGAAAGAAGGATATGTTCAAGAGGATGAGGATGAAGTGAGAAAGAGGCAGACAGAGAGGAGAGGGATGAGGAGAGAAGAAGAGGGGAGAGAATCAGTAGAGAGAGAAAATGAAGAGAGAGAGAGAGAGAGAGAGAAAAGTGAGAAAATGAGGCGAGAAATTGAGTTTTACCTAAATGAATCTAGCATTTTTAAGAATCAGAATAAAAAAAATGGCATACAAGAAACTTGAACTTAAAAATGTGTCATTCAAGTAATTTTCAAACTATGAGTGATTTTGGTCAAAATCTAAATTTTAATTATGACATTCAGTATGATTACTCTTTCAAAAAGGCATTGTTGCAACTTAAAACACAATTTTCACACCTCTCTCGCTTTCTGGTCTCTCTCTACAATTGAGTGTCGTAAGTGGTTTTCTTTCTTTTTTACTGGCTTTGGTCATGGTGTGTTTTCTATATATTTGTTAGTTTTTAGCTTTGTTTGCCTTATCTTTTGCCCCTTGTGGTGATCTTATTGATTGGGTTTTGGTCTCTTTCATGGAGCTTACTCTGACATTTGTTTTGGCTGTGATTTTTCTTACCAATGTGGAGATCAATGTTTATGAATGTAGTGGCCTTTAGATCTGATGTTGGGTTTGTGAAGTTCCCTCAGAATCTTGCCGAGTGAGTCTTGACTCATTTTGATTTGAGGTTGTTGGGCTGCGTTGGATTAATTTCTACCAGCGTCTGTTTGGGTGTGTATATTGGTCCTATAATCTGTGTAGTTTTGGAAACAAAATGGCATGGTGGGATTGATGGGAAATTTTGTTGAGACAAATATAGGGTTGTCGTTTGTATGAATGCGATGCAACTGGAGGCGAACAGGCTGAGCATGGCATGAAGATCCATAGAGGGTCAACTAGGATAATTTATACTCGATCCAAAATTTTATTTGGCCTTATGACTTAGCCACTTGTTATAGGCTTTTTAAACACATCTTTGTGACATTTTATTATGTAGAGTTAATTATGTGGAGTGTCATAATTAAAATTCAAATTTTGATAAAAGCCACTTATAATTTGGTAATTAGTTGAATGTTACATTTTTAAGTTCAAGTTTACAGTATGCTATTTTTTAATTTTGATTCTTAAAAATGCTAGATACAATCAAACAAAACCCAATTTCTCCCCTCATTTTCTCACTTTTTTCCTATCTCCTCATTTTTTTCTCTCTCTCTCTCTCTCTCTCCCTCTCCCTCTCCTCTCTCACACCTTCGTTTTCTCCTCTTCTCCTCCTCTCAAACTCTCGGTTCTCTCTTCGTGAATCATTGTCATTCTCTCTTCCCTTCTCCTCCGCTCGTCTCTTAAGCTCTTGGTTTTGTCTCCTCTCCTTTGGCACTCTCGTTCTCTCTCCTCATTTTCACTTTCTGCCTATTAAGGATCGGAAAAAAATCCTAGGTCTTTGTGATCCGAAAAAAACTTTGCTTGTCTCTGCATCTTTTTCCGCTTTTGTTCCCTCTTTTATCTAGTCCACCTTCATTGCTTCTACACAGCGTTGAATGAAAAAATTGAATGGCAAGGAGCAGCGGAACCAAGGTTGCAGTTCTGACGGCGACATTGGAGCGAAAAATTTGTTTCACTCCTCCTGCGTAAATGACAACAGCGGCGGTGATGAAGGAAAAAGAAGACGATGAAGGGTGCTAGAGTTTAAAGATTGCAGATTGGGATTGAAGTTTGGGTGGCGGCAGATTGGAGATTCCTAGGGTTTCTCCAACCTGTGTTTTGTTTTTTTATGTTAAGTCCCTTTGTTTTCATGTAATTGTTAATTAGTCATCAAGTTTGTAAAATACAACTTTCTATACTTTTGAAGACTTTTAAACACCTTTGTAGACTTAAATTTAATGTTTCGTACACCTTTGAACACTTAACTTTTATGTTGTGTATACCTCTGTACATGTATACTTATCGTACACCAAATTGACAACCATTAAATAAATTAAATTTTATAAATATCGTATAAACAAATGCACACAATTAATTTAAAATTATCAACTGAAAATTCATTAAATTAAATTTCTCATGAAAAAATTTTGTGAACTCCCTTTTGAAGACCTATACATCATTATAGACCTTCTGGAAAAATCCAATATATTTTTTGGCTGAAAATCGTTTTTCTGCTGAAAAAAATCAATTTCTCGTAAAAATATCGTGATTTCTAGCAAAAATGGCATTTTGAGATTGTGTTTATTTTTTCCGGCATTTTCTATAATTGGAAACTTGGATGACATTTGTCAATTTATGTATTTATTTTGTAATAAAAGTGTGATTTTCCCTATTATGTAGGCTTTTTTACAGAAGAAGAATGAAAACCGGGGGTTACCAATAGTAGTATATCTCTTTTGGGAGTGAACATACAAGCAATACTCCCCACTGCGAAATGTTCAAAGAGTCATAGTTGAACTCGCTAAGCTAACCGAGTTTCGTCATCGCAACACCCGAAAATGGCTAGAGGAGGATTGGGTCCATCAATCCAGCTTTAATGCTTAGCCCAGGTCTATTGGTAATTAAACCACAAGCCGCTCCGTCCACTGGAACTCGAACCCAAGACCTCAACGAATTAAGGACGACACCCTATCCGCTAGGCTACCCCTTTCGAGGTATTATGTAGGCATGTTTATCTTCAACTTGTACTGAACTTTAAAATTGTTGTAATCTCATTTTCTCTTAATGAAAGTTCCTTTTCTAGGCAAAAAAAAAAAGAGGGAGAGAGAGAGAGAGAATTAGTTTCATGATTTCTACTCTATAGATATTCAGTTTAATCGAAAACCACTCCATCAAACTCAGCTAGCACCACGATTTGTAGCCATTGAAAAGCCATCAAAAATTGCTGATAATCACCACCAAGCAACTGAACAATGAAAATGCCAAGCCATGCCTAGGTCTCCACAAAATCTTCCTGAAAGTACTACGTCATTATGTGCATGAAACAAGAAAAATAAAAGAAAAGGGGAAAAAATTCACGTCAGAAGCCCGAAATGGTTGCACAAATTGGCATCACCAGATCGCCACCACAAAAACCGCATCCATAACCAGCTGTCCGAGTAAACCTCCGTGTGTTGATGATGGACCTAAAGTCGAAGGCCAGAAAACGCACGGGCCAGTATGCCAGTAACACTAAAATGGGGAACATCATGGGTTTTTTGATAAACAATTTCGCCCGAATTTGAGTTTCCAAGACACCTCCATGAAGGAGTTAGACGATGTCAAAAGCCATTGGCGTCTGGATTCTCTAAAGTCAAAGTAAGAGCTTAGGAAACCTTGTTTCCCTGTGGTTTGCAGGAGGCACAATTTCACCATGGGCTTTGGGATTTTCACAGAGATCTTTTAAGTGGAGTTAGGCAACGGCAAAAACCATTTCAATGATTGTTCTTGTATTTTCATTTTAATTTTGTTTAAAAGAGGAATGTTGTACAATGAATTATTCTTGATGATAAAAGTGGCTCGATAATATTGTTGCTAGGCCTGCTAGCATGATGGAAGAGAAATTTAGAGAAAAAGAAATGTTGTCGTGAAATGAAAGAGGCAATGATAAAAATAAGCCGTTTAATTATTCGTTTTTTCTTTAATATGCCAAAAATTTTGCCTCAAAATTTTCGTGTATGCCGAACCGTATACTAGAAAGGAACAAAATGCTAAAAAACCGCCAAACAAACAATCCTCAATGTAAGGATAAATAAAAATATATTTTACAAATGCTACATAAAAGAAATTTAAAATAATATAAATAATATATATGATCCTTGTGAGAGCCAAAACACAATAAAAAGAAACGTAGATGTATATATAGAATAACAAATCTTAAATCTGAGCTGAATTCTAAAAAATATTCCAAACTTTTTACAATTTCCAACAAATTAAGAGAAACAGAAGGCATTATTAAGACTAATTAGCAATAGAAAAGAGAGACAACAAAACAGAACCTCACTCCTCCTAAACCCTTGACAAGAGACTCCCACTACAAACACCCACCAAAGAAGGAAAAGAATAGTCAATGAATTGGATATAAACAATTAAAACAAAATAAAAATAACCCAAAAAAATTAAAAAAAAAAAAAGAAGAAGAATATTAATAAACCCAAAAGAAAATGTAGTGGCCACCACCCTATCTTAGTTGTCCACGTGTCAATGATACCCACCAAGTCAAATCTGACAAAGCTTATCAAGGGCCCCACTCCAAAAAAGACACATCACGTGAAAGTCCAGGTTAGCGCCAGAAATACACCTCAGCCTCCAATTCATATTCACTATTCACTATCTCTTTTTTTATAATTTTCTTTTCTTTTCTTTTTCTTTCTCTTTTTTTTATAATTTTATTTTCTTTTTGACCTTTTTGCCCTTTTCCTCTCAGTTGATCAGAACCTGCCGCTTCTTGTCCGAACCGGGCATCGTGGTTGGGTCATAGTTCGTTGCCTCATGTTGTTGTTGGAGAGATTGAGCATTGCTATTGTTGTTATTATCATTCATTTTCTTCAGGTTTTGTTGATGGTAAACTTGCCTTAATCTCTCTATTTCCTTCTTCAGAGCTAGTTGATGTGCTGCAATTGTATATTATATAATGTATTAGCTTCACAAAATAAATTTTTTGATGAAAAACCTCCTATACATCGACTCAGTTAAACTGATTATGTACAGAAGTAGCACTAAGGTTCCTAAAGTACTGAAACTATGCTTAAATTGATGATGACAAATCAATCCATCCTACATTATACCTGGAATAAGTGTGGCCGAGAATTCTAATCCTAGTAATAACTTAATTTCCAATAAGTTTATTAGATAATGATTTAAAAACAATTTTTGTTTATTTTTCATTACATATTTTTATTTAGATAATTAAATATAAAA
>CAODLS012507443.1:0-11018 GCA_948243855.1 Flueggea neowawraea
CACTACTGTTTCTACTCCCAGAACCACTCCCTGTTACCGTGGAAGTGCTACCAGTTGTATTATTAGCAACAACAATCTTAACCATGTTGTCTGAGTCAGACGGATCTCTTGGGTGAATGACAAGAGAGCTTGGAGCTTGGAAAGTATCTTTTTTGCTCTTACAACAATAAATAGATAGAGGAACAAGAATGGCAAGAACTGCAAAACTAGCAACAGGTGCTACAATTGCAACTAAAGTGGATCTTCTAATACCTTTCTGTTTAGTTGATTCCCTGGAAGAATCATCAGGACTGTTCGTTGAGCCCTTGCCTTGGGAAGAGGGTGTGCTATCAGGAGAATCCGAACCTCCAGATGATGGAGGTGTATTAGACTGGCCAGTTACCAGACGATTGCCCTCAATCACAACATTCACAGCTTTTGGGAAACTTGGTAAGGGTGGGGAAATGTTGTTTCCACTTAGATTCAGTGTTTTCAACAATATCAAGTTAGTCCAGTTTTCTGGAATTCTGCCAGTAATATTATTACCTTCAAGCTTAATTGTAACAAGAGAACCTAGCTCTGCAACAGAAGGACTCAAAGAACCACTAAGATTAAATTTAGGCAAAACAATGGAAGAAACCTTATTGTTGGTGCAAGCCACTCCCTGCCATGTCATACATGGGTTGTTGCCAGTCCATGAAGAGACAAGCATTGAAGGGTAATCCAATTTGTCAAGAAAATCCAGAAGTGCCATAACTTCAGGTGCACAAGGAACCCCCTCGTCGGATTGACAAAATGAATTTGAAGTATAAGACGCACTAGTTGCTTTGAACTTCGGAATTGGACCCATAAATTGATTATTGTTCAAATTTAAATTGTCCAAAGGCATATCTGCCAGACTCTTGGGAACCAGTCCAACAAGTTTATTACCATTAAGATTAAGAACCTTCAAATTAGTCAGATTTCCAATGCTTTCTGGAATTTTACCTGTAAATTGATTCCCATGCAGCCATAAGACAGAGACAGAAACAATTGTAGCTACCACATCAAGAGTGCCACTCAAGCCGTCGCCTTTCTGATTATTTAGCCACAGATTCTGCAAAGACACACCTCCTTCAAAGCTGCGTGGAATCTCACCAGACAAACTGTTGCCTGAAAGTCTCAAATTCTGTAGTGAAGACATTTTGCCAAGATAATCAGGCACTGGACCAGCCAAATTACAGTTCATACATGAAAGATTCCTCAACTGAGCAGAATCTTCCAAACCCGGAGGGAATGACCATCCTGTACTAGCATTAAAATTGTTGCTATCCAAAGCCAAGAATTGCAACTTCACCAAACCATCAAAAAAATCAGATGGAATAGTATCAAATTGATTGAAATCCAAGTAAGCCTTTTCTAGATTCAACAACCCACTAAAGGATGGTAAAGCCCCCGTGAACTGGTTCTTTTGAAGGCCTAAGTCTGTCAGCATCTTCAATTGATTCAAGTTTTGAGGCAAAGGACCTTTTAAGCCTAAATTCTGAACCTGAATCTGGGAGACCCTTGAACCATCACAGAAAACATGCTTCCAGGATTGCCCACAAGGGTCATCACCAGTTTCAGGCCACTGTAAAAGCTCTGGATTCGCCAACCCATCTCTGAATGCTTTAAGTATAGCAAAATCACCCGGTTCTGTCACAGCAAAAGCCACCACCACCAACGAAAATAGTGCCAAAACGAGCTCCATTAAATGGGTTCTCATGGTAGATCTGTGAAGTGGCCTTTTACTTCATGAAAAATCATTGGAACCAACAGATATAGGGCAAGATGCTTCCTTTAGCATCAAAGATTGCTTCGTGAAGCAGCAATCTCCAGTATTATAGTAAACTGAACAAGAAGAAAAAAACTCAGAAATTTAGACAAAATGAAGTGTGGAAACACACAATGCAAGCCAATTACCAAAGCTTGAAACAAAAAAGGAGAGACCTTTGAAGACGGATCTACATTGCAAAAAAAAACTGCAACAACAACATAAAACATAAACAAGATAAGAGGTTAATTGTCCGTGCCTAAATGAAGAAGAATTTATTACAAGTCTCTCACACAGACACCACACTTTTTTATGGTCCTCTGCTACTGCCTACGTCAGTGGCGAATCCACGGGGTGGGCAGGGGGTCAGCCAAAGCCCGTTGCCGCCGGCAAGACTCCTACGAAGAGTTTCCACCACCTCTTGCTGGCCTTCCGCCTCCTGTCTACTCCTTGAGTAAGCAAAGAAGAAGATCTTCTTCTACTCTTTATACATATAAAAAGAAAGAGCCAAAGCCAATTCTCAAGAAAAATGAAAGAGCTAAAGCCAATTATCAAGAAAATGGACTTGCTCTGGTAAGAAGTGAAGAACTTGTGAGGGGTGAGAATGGCGAGAAACAGAGAAAGAGACGAGTTCGGGAGTCGGGAGAAAAGGGCGAAGTGAGCCATATTGCCTTTTTCTGTTTATCACTAAACCATTATTCACTATTGAGATCACGTATTAATTGCTAAAAATAATTATGTTTTCCAAATTGATAATATAAATAAAATTTCTCATTTAACGAGCTATTTATTTTTTTACAAATGCTATATGATTTATTGATTGACATTAATTTAATAATTATATTATTTCAAAAGGAATTTTTATTCTTAATTGCTTAAAACATCAATAATTAAGAGTTTCGATCTCAAATCTAACATTTAAGAAAGAAAAAGTAATTTAAAACTTATTTTCTGTTTCTATGAGTACTTTTTTTTAACAAATCTTTTACTTGAATGGATTTTATCTTAATTTTTGCACACATAAAAGAGCGCCTCCTCTTGTCGATTTTTCTGGTTCGTAGGCTTTCATTTCCCTCTCGCCTTTCCAAAATCATTCGCCTCATCACAAACTGTGCAAAAGGCCATTTATGTCTTTGAATCCGATGGCAGCCACAATCCGTTTGATTGATTTTTCTGTGAAAAATATTGGACACAAACGTCTTTAAAGACGTAAAGATTGATTTTTCACATGTTAACTATTTCACTAGAAGCGTAAAAAGTTTGGCAATAATTTTTGGTCTAAGTCGTGATTTACCCCCTAAAATTGTGGTTTTCCTATAGCTCCTAACTTTTCAAATATTTGAAATATTTTTCAGTGTTGCTTACTATCTGAATAAAGACTTGAAATTGAATATTTGTCTATACTTAAAAATCATATACTTCCACGTGAATTAAGTAGATCGAATTATGAGGCTTTACTTGATGGATTTTGAGTAATTTCAGCTAGTATTCTGATTACTCAAAAACTTAAAAATGATCATTTATAAATACTTACCATTTTAGGATAATTCATGTCTTATAGTATAATTTTTAGTAGTGATGTTTTTTTTCCAACTTCTAAAGTTTACTAAAACATAAGCGTATCATGTGATATTATTATCACTGAAAAAATTATCCTATGAATAATCAAAAAAATAGAATATTCTTTGTTTTTATTGATTTTTAAACATTGAAGTAAGAAATTAAAAAGTATTATCATAGAAATATATTAAGCCGAAGGTGATTAGAAAATAAAAGCGGCATTACTTGTGGTTATCTTAATTTAGTTCAAGTTTGGTGTATGGTAAGGAACTTGTTGCATCTCATCTTCAATGAAAGTGGTGATCACGCAATTCTCTTAACCTAGAAAAACGTGAATGCGATTTGCATTTGTAATTAAGCTCCAAATGCAGTTTAAAACCGTCTAAACTAAATCATGCTGATGTGGTTGAATGCGATTAATTCTTACGGTTAATATATAATAAGTAGTCAACATATGATTTTAAAGTTTAAATTTATTATAAAAAAGAAAACAAAGAGAAAAATTAATTTTAAATATTGTTTCATTATAATTGTTGTTCTAACATTTAAAACCACCGAAAATAATCAATGACTACTTTAATTACATTTATAATTTGCCCAAAATGCATACAATTTACAATATTTATTCATCAATTAGCCCCTAACTAACTTAACTAATTCATGTGTATACCCCGTTAGCTCGCACAATATACAATTTTCAATTGCACAAAAATAAAAAATAACTTGTTAAGCCTTTATCCACTCAAAATATACAAAATCTAACGGTCATTGTATATATATATATGTTGTGAGGTTGCGGTTCAATTTTGACGTTTAGAAAGAAGAACTAACAACAACCAACCCGCAAATAGCGAATTTAAGAAATTATCATTCGCAACCATCTAAAATTAGCGAATAACTACAAATTGCGGTTCGATTGCTAATGAATTGGACGGTTTTTGCGGTTTAGCGGTTGAACTTTGCAACTCTATCAAAATGTTTAATGATTCCTGTTTTCATGTAGCATTGACGGTTAAGAATTCCTAATCAATTAACAGATTATTAATTATTTTACTAAATGTGATTAATTTTTTGGCATTGAAATATGATTAGTATTTTATCCTCATTATACTGAATCATCTTTTTTTTGTTAAATCATTATTTTAAATCATTTTTTTATTCCCGATGTAATTTTTGAAAATGAACGAAACAAAATCGAGAATAAAACATTATTATTTTTAAAGCTGTAATGATTAAAAAAATTAATAGTAGTTTTATGTCGAATGAACACTTCCACACTTCATTGTTCAACGAATAGTATATTTCCTATGCTAAATAAATGATGTGTCTTGACATACCCAGAAGACGGTTTGAGTTTTGAAAAATGGCCAATCTACTTCTAGGCTTCCGTGACTTGGGACTAATTTTTCCTTGCTTGCTGCTCAAATTCATTGGAGAACCAAATAGTTTTTCTTTCCGAGATTAATAAAATGGCAGCAATGGCGCCTGGTCGATCCCACTAGAAGTTCAGAGGATCTATACCACTCCCACCACCAATTCTATCTCCACCCTTAGAGTTGGAGTTCCGTCCAACGTTCACCCGTTGCCGTTTGTCTGTCGATAGTACCAAGTGAATGGCAGAATAGTTTTTCCATCCACTTGGAATGTGGATTAGTGCTAATTTGTACCAAACTAATATCCATGAAATACTGCTCTTTTGTTTGGGGAAAATGATAAGAGATTCCAAATGTATTAAAAAGTCTAATCATAGGATCTTATTTGATTATTATCCATAAAGATTTTGGCGTAATAAACTGATTAAGATACAAATCAAAACACATTGATAGTTTATTAACTTATCATATAATTAAAATATGGTTAACAACTCACAGGCCTTTGTCACATTCGCATGGTTCTATAGCACCACCATATGCCTCTATTTGATTGGCATATGACATATTAAGGGAAAGAACAAGCAAAATAATTAAGTTGCTTGGTGACAAGCATTAGCACCAAATACATTTGTTTAGATTCATTGTCTCCGATTGCCAATAGATTTGTTTATAGAAAAAGTATTTCAATTAATTAAATTACTAATTAGTTTACAATGTATATGTATTGCGCAGAACAAAATATTGATTACCGATTTTTTTTTGTTTAACATCAATTAAAAAACAAAATTTCAGTTTCTCAATGTTGGGCAAACTCATTATCTGACCAAAAGCCTTTTAAAAAAAAACTGTTTTACCAACACTATTATTGTCAAACCAGTATAAGATGTTGGTCTTTTATTTAGCATATTGATTTTAAATAGATTTTACTTGTACTTTACATGTTAAATAGGGAAAATTCGGCATACCTGAATTTTAGAGTAATTGTTTAGAGCATGTCCAACGGGTTAGATAAGTTTAAAGAGTCAAAAATATTATTTTATTTTTGTTTGTGTGTTAATTTTTTTTGAAATTTGTGTATTGGAGAGAGAAATTATTAAAAAGTGAATATTTTATTAATAAAGTAAATAAATAATATTTAGGAGTGAATAATGATGGTTTAATTTTATTGAGGTATTATAACTCTAAAAAAGTATTAGTTAATTTATTCGTAAAATATTAAAAAAGTGATGTAGATTGTAATAAAAGTGGAGTTAAGTTTAAAATTTTAAAATAAATAATAAAATAAATATTATATTTTGAAGAAGAAAGAGAAGAGTATGGTATACATTTCAATGAAAAGTCCTTTTGTCTTAACAAAGAAAAAGACGCAAAACGTTTGAAAACAAACAATTAATAAAGGGGTAATTGGAAGCAGATTAGTCAAATAAGTGGAAGGATAATGTAGTTATGAGTTTTGCATCAATCCAGCTAATTTTCTCTGTCGGTGATGTCAAATTCACTGAATTCATTGCAATGTGGCGCACCATTTCTGTTGTTGAATTGACTAATGAGATCTTAATAATAAGGTTGAAATTGTGAGCTCCTGTCAAGATTGCACGAAACGGGAAGCTACTAATTATATATGGCTAATTGCAATCGCCAAAGTCAACATGATCCAGCAAATATATCCATTTGTTCACGTTAGAACACGCATATTTTCTTCTCTCCATCATTTCTTCTACAAAACATAAAAATAATATGCGTATGATGGTTCGAGGAAGACCATTTGGAACTTTGAGCAAGTATATTTCTTTCAAAAGATCGTACCATTTAGTCTCTGTACTTTTTGTAATCATATTTGAAACAATAATATATAGCATATAATTCATCTAAAATCATGTTATATATTTTTCGTTTTACATAAAGATCTGGTTGGTGTGATGAGAGGCTATATGGAATTTCAAACAAAAAACACAAGTGAGTGGAGGACTCTGAAATAGGGCTGTCAATTTCTGACACAATAATACGATTTGTGAGTACACAATTACGATACAACACGAATGACACAAATTCAATTTTTGTAATGTTTATGTCATATATAATGATGTGTGATAGATAAATGAAAGGACACGATTATGATATGTCTAATACGAATTGTCACTCCTACTCTCAAAGTAATTTAAAGACCAACTTCGATAATTGAGTCAATATTCAATAGGAGACAAGAAATAAATACATGAAATTATGAATGAGAGAGTTTTCTAACTATGAGAACGAGAGTGTTGAAAAAACTTAGAACTTACGAGGAAGTTGATGGGTATATCAACTATTGAATATTGATGACCTTATGTTTGAGCCAGTACTACAAAATTTTGGGAATTTTGAACAAGTCAAACTCGTAACATTGATATAAAAGCCTGATGGGGTGATCTGGAGGTGACACAATACCAAGATGTGAAAGTTTTAGATTTCATGTTAAGGCAATAACAATGAGCGTATGCTTTATAAGATGTTCATCCGTTTTAGCTACATATTTCAGTGTATCAAAGCATCATTTAAAATTGAGCAGATTGCAATTTATGAATGACTTAGGACTGTAGGGTCAACCCGTTTTCATTTTACACTATGTTTGATTATAATATTTAACAAATATTCAATAGTTGATACATATTAAAAAATTATATATAAAGAAATTCAGTAAATTTCTCAATTTATACACAAGGACAAAAGGTGTAGTCGTGAGCTCATACATAAACCTTCCCACTGACAAACCAACAAAGGTGGGACTCCTATATGTATTCTCTCCACTACTTTAATTTAATTTGTCAATTCTAATTGTCATTGTTTAATTAAAAAACAAAAAAAATGTAAAATCCATGGATTTTATAATGGGAAGATATATGGCGGTGCAAATGAGGGCCATAATTGGGTGCCCACTACGATCAACTCACATAAAAAAGTGGGCTCACCTCAATTCATTTATTTTCAATATATTCACCAGAAAGTATGCAAAAAAATTTCGAAAACAATTTTTAAGAGGGGATATCATTTTGGAAAATTTTAAGAGGGGATATCATTTTGGAAAATTGTGTCTACTCACTACCGAAGACAATTTTGCAATTTTGTGTCATGAACAGGAAAATCGTGTCATCCTTGATATGTAGAGTTGTAAACGAGCCAAACTACTTGTGAGTTGCTCGGAGTTTGGTTCAAGAAAAGTTCGTTCGACCTCGGCTCGTTAATAAATGAGCATGTTCGAACAAAAAATTAATCTCATTAAATAAATAAGCCGAGTTTGAACAGGCAAAAGCTCGGCTCAAAAAGCTCCTGAACAGGCTCGATTAAGACTCATGTAGAAATTCGAATTGAGGCTCATTTATATAATAATATACTTACTTGTATATATTGAATATTATATATCTTTTATTATACTTTTGTATTATAAATATATAATGTAATATGAATAATTTTTATTTGTTATGTTATATTATATGTAAGTAATTTCAAGTTTTATACTTTAACAATTTATTTAGCACATACAATTTGGCAAATTCAAACAGTGGTTTTTTTTCACTAATATGGTTCTTATGAATTGCAATGCTATATGAAAAAATTTGTACAATATGATACAACATTTAGTGTATGTTAATGTTTACAAAGGTTCATATATAAAAATTGGCTCGACTTTGGGCTCATTATATAGGAATATTCACTAAATATTATGTATTCTCATTCTACTTTTAAATTATTAATATGTAACATGAACAACTTTTATTCGTTATGTTAAAATATATGTAAGTAATTTTAAGTTTAATAATTTAACAATTTATTTAGGAGAAAATAATATGTTTATAACAAAATATATGATTATTCCAGAAGGTGTACGCAAGTGTACAACATGTTGTACACCTTTGTTCACCTAAATTTTATGTTGTGTAGACCTAAATTTCATGAAATTTAGGTCTACAATGGTGTACATTAGATGAAATTTAGGTGTACAAAGGTTTACAACATAAAGTTTAGATGTATAAAGGTGTACATAACATGAATTTTAGGTGTACAAAGGTGTACACTACATGAAATTTAGGTGTACAAAGGTATACAAGATCAAATTTAGGTGTATAAAGGTATACAACATGAAATTTAGGTGTACCAAGGTCTACACTACGTGAAATTTAGGTGTACGAAGGTATACAACATGAAATTGAGGTGTACCAAGGTCTACACTACGTGAAATTTAGGTCTACGAAGGTATATAACATGAAATTTAGGTGTACAAAAATGTACAACATGAAATTTAGGTGTCCAGAGGTTTACACTGCATGAAATTTAGGTGTGCAAAAGTATAATACTATAAACTTAATTAAACTACTTGCCAAGTCTATACATCTTTATACACATAAAATATTAGTTCAATTATTACTTCAAAACATTAAGTAACATACACAATTTATATGATTTGAAAAGAGACCAATTCAAGTTGCACAAAGCATCTATGTGAGTGCAAATGTAGTCTTGCCATTGAGTTTCGAAAAGTCACGAGAATAAATTATTAACTATTGATGCTTTATATCTAACTTTAATTAAGCTATCTCTAATTTAATTTTGTGAGAGTTTTCTTTTCTGTTGGTTCAAGATATTATGATATTATTTTTCTCTCAATATTTTCAAAACTCTATTAAATTAAAATTTAAAAACAATAGCGTTATAAACTATAAAAAAATAATATATTAGTGATTATAATTAAAAACAATGAATACATGTACTAGAGACACTACATATAAATACCTTTATTCTTTGCTTTTACCGAAATAAAAATCCAATTTCTTTGCTTTATTCCCTAAAACTATGTTGTTTCCCAGAGGTCACAAATAACAATCTGAACCCACACCCTAAATCTCACTCTCACAGTCACTCACTCTCGCCTTTCACTCACTCTCGCCTGCTGTCTCTCTCCCTGTCATCGCTCTCTCTCACGGAAGCTCTCTCTCATCGTTGACACTTACCCACCGAACCTCTCTCTCACGGAATCTCTCTCTCACCCGTCGACACTCACCCATCGAAGCTCTTTCTCACCGTCGACACTCACCCACCCAGATCCACCGAGCTTGAAAGAACCCATGAAACCTTTTTGTTTTTCCCTTTTAAATCCTTTTCGGTGTAATACTGATTGTTTTTGTTTTTGTTGATCTATTGCTTCTAATTGTTTTTATGTAATACTGACCGAGCTTTTGATTGTTTTTGTTGTAATACTAATTTATTGGTCTATTGCATTCTGATTATGTTGTTTGTATCTAATTTTGTAGATTTGTGTGGAACTACCTTTAATGCAAAAATATTGGTATTTTGGTTGTTGAATGGTGAATGTTAAAAATTGTTGTTTTATTATATGTTGAATTTGAGCTTCTTAATGAGTCAAGCCAAGCTTCAAAACAATCTTTAGAACGAGTTGAGCCGAGCATCAAAACGAGTTGTCAAACGAGCCTATAACGAGCTAAGCTAGCAAACGTAAAAATTGAGTTTCAAACGAACTGAGTTCGAGCAGCTCGCGAACGCCAAACGAACAATATAAGCTCAAGTTCGAACACAAATTAAAGCTCGAGTTGAGCTTGAGCTCAGAATTTTTGAGTCTAGCCGAGCTCGAACAACAAGTGTTTGAGTTCAACTCGACTCGATTACAGCCCTATTGCTATGGGCACAATTTCGTCTGAAAGACACAATTTTTTAATTTTGTGTCCATTATAAGCACAATTTTTAAAAAGGAGACATAATTTTAGAAAATTGTATAACTAGATAGACACAATTTTATGTAACAAGGTGAAAAATTGTTTTCAATAGGGACAGGACACAATTAAAATTGTCATGCGGTGACAAAATGTGTCTTCTCAAAGATAACACAAATTTTCATAACAAGCACAATTGTGTCCCTTGGGACTAGACGTGTAAAAACCAAATCGAAACCGGCGAACCGAACCGGAATCGGATCGGTCAAAATCGGTCAAAACTGGAATCGAACCGAAACCGGAACCGGCCGACTAAAATCGACGGTTTACGGTTTAGGTTCCGGTTTTTCGTTTTAAAAACCGTCAAACCGCCGGTTTAACCGACGGTTCACTGAACTGTTGAAACCGCCGGTTCTATCCGTTGGAACCGGCGGTTCCGACGGTTATTTTCTTTTTTCTTTTTTTTTTGTTGTTTTTTTTTATTTTTTCAACTCTATAAATACCCCACCTCATTCTTACCAATTTTACACCATTTTTTATCTCTCAATCTTTTCTACACTCTCTTAAAAATTCATTTTTCTATAAATTATTATTATTAATTACTAATAGAAT
>CAODLS012507533.1:0-13775 GCA_948243855.1 Flueggea neowawraea
GAATTCAGTCAGTTGTATGTTTAAGAGTTGTCATTCATTGCAGGGGATTTTGAATGATCACTTTTCTTATATTCAAACTCAGAAAACCATAGAGAAGCCAGATCATGTTGTGCAGTTGATCAATATGTATTGCGTTGACATAGACACAATTTTATTGGAACTTTCTGGCTACGTGTAACTCCACAACTAAAACTCACTTGATGCAGTTTCAGTTATTCTAGATATTATTATGTAATAATTGTTACGTGGCTTGTATGTATATATATGCAGTGATCTTCCCGACGGTGATATTACCAGGCTGACTGCGCTAGCCCAACAAATAGAAGAGAGAAGCTCACAGTAAGATGATATTTAATATTTTTTCTTGTCGGAGTAATTATTGGATAATATATGAACCACTTTTGTCCTATAGAAGGAGAAAATGAACGAAAACGTTTTGGAAAAGGGTGCATGTTTATTTCTCCCAAGTCCCAACTACAGTCAGTATGCACAAAAACAGGTTGCTGGTAGTGAAAAAAAAAAAAGTTAAGAATGAGGTTTGTCCTGAATAGTTATTGTTAAAAGGCTTTTTGAGATGAGGATATGGATTGTAAAGTACTAAAGTGTGAAAGACATGTTGACTTTGGTTAATGAATGAGACAGGAAACATTCTTTCTTTAATTAGCATAGTACACCATAGTGTGATTTTATTAGCAGTGCTAGAAGAAAAAGATTCGCCGTTTCATTTTTTTTTCATTTTGATGCACAAAATTTTATAGCATAATTATCCTAGGTGTTGCTTGCTTTCCAGAAGCTGATGCAGGAAAACATAAGTTCGTATGTATTTGTTTCTGCATGCTGTACAATCATGACTCCTTTCTCTTCTACTGCTGAGTTCCCTTTAATAGTTTTTGCCATCACACTCTGAGATCTGAGGTGATCAAATTATAGCTGTCTTTCTTATCTAGGCAACTGCTCTAAATAGAGTTATATGCAATTTTTATTCTTCATACCTTTTCATTTTTTACCTCATTTCCTTATTTAGCCTTACAGTTATAAAGCTGCAAATTTTTCCATATACATGGGAATTATTGTCATTAATTTCTGTGTGAATAATTAAAAAAAATTCTAGCATTACCTTATGCAAATGAACTTTAATTTATTGCCTATTATGTTATCTATAGGGCTGTCAATTTCTGACACGATAACATGATTTGTGAGTACACGATTACGATACTGCACGAATGATACGAATTCAATTTTTGTGATGTTTATATCATGTATAATGATGTGTGATATGTAAATAGCATGACACGATAACACGAATTGACACCCCTAGTTATTTGTACTGCAATAGACATGAACGTTTGGAAGAAGAATCCACTCTCCTTCGGTAGTTGAAAGGAAAAAAAAAAAACATCTTGACTAGTGCAAGGTCTCTCGGATCGATTATATTGTGGTGAGATATGATTGGAGGTTTAAATCACATTCTCCGTATATTGCAAATTGCTTTGAATGGGAATGAATCTAATAATGTGTCTTATGCATGTAAGAATGGAAGAACGACAAAACAATAATTGCTTGGTTGATTAATTTTCAAAGATAGCAGGGTTCTTGATTTTTTTTTTCTTTTGTTGCACTACTTCCTAAGATTTTATATCTCATCCTTCTCTATCTCTCATTGGTCACACAAAGCTTCAGCTTTTTTAACAAGATAGGTTGTAACTTATACAAATCTCATTATCTTTTCCCTGATGAATGTTATGGTCCTTATGGATGATCTATAAACTTTGTCGTTTTTTTTATTGCTTTACCCAGTAATTATGTTGATTTGTTATGGACATTTATGGTATTACATTCTTTAATTGGTTCTACAGTATTGGCGTGGAGAATATGAGGCTTGCATGTGCTCATTTCGTAGAGGATTTCCATGAAATGAACAAAAGCAAGTAAGTCTACTTTCTACGACGCACTTTTAAATTTGGTTGTATTTTGTGTGTTCTTGCATTAATATTGGATATAAGTTTATTGAAAAGTGTTAGTATCCTTGCTGTTGTCATGATAAATCATAAATGCCAGTATCTTAGCCATGCAAGAACTGCACGTGCAGCTTCTGTGATCGAAAATGCATGAGCTAAGCATGCATTCTACCTAGGCGACACTCTCAAATCTAATTTTTTTTCTGCATTTAGTTCGTCCAACCTCATTATATTTGGGAACTTTTGCATTGTCGGAATCTCAAGAATTACTTACTCAATTTGCTCATGGTGTGAATTTATTGACTCTCCTTGCTCTTCAATAGGTTGATAATTTCAGTTGCCTCCCTGGCCTAAGCTGGCTGAAGACTGAATTTTCCCGTGCGCGTAACAAATTGCAAGTCATCGTTCAGGTTGTTAACTCATTTGTTCTTCTCCATTTGTCATATTTGCAAAGGACATACTGCCTATTGTTGTTTTAGTTGTGCATATTACTTGCAAGCCTAGGAGATTATACTTTCATAACTTGGAATTTTTGTTGTTATACCAGTTATGGGTTGGTGTTTAGCATTAAGTCTTCCATCAAGTATTTCCATTTCCAATGGTAGCACAGCTCGTACTAAAAACACAGCTTCCTTTTTCATTTTTGGGCAGAATTCTTGATAAAAATATGATTTGCTAAAGTTGATTTATTATGAAATATTTTGTTGGAATTGGAGATAGGATCTCGGTTTTGGACGTCGAAGTATCAGAGTAACATGTTAATTTCTGCCATCACCTCAAATCTAAAGATTTGGTGCTTTAGGCATTGAAGACTGAAGCACAAACAAATCAGAATCTGAAATGTGGGAGAATTTTGGTCCGAAGGCTGCACTGTTTCATTTTCTATATAGCAGCATGTTTTGTGTACTTGAATTCAGGGGTGTTATATATTGTCAGTTGCAGCAAAACAAAGGGACACAGGAGGGAATTAAGGAATAATAACTGGATTGCCCATTGTTGTATTATTAGCGCGGAAGCATTTGATTTACAGCTTGCATCTTTTGCAATTTTTTCTACTACAAACCTGCAAAAGGCATGGCTGCTTCATTTTATTCCATGCTTTCATAACGAAGTATGTGTTTTCATCTGACAATTGCTCATTGTGACATTTCGTTTCCTTATATGGTGCTTATTGATTTGCAGATGGAGCGGAAAATTATGAGACTTGAGAGCAGGCAGCGAAACTAGATCGTTAACTTATCGATAATATTGATGGCGAATTTACCAACCTGCAATCTAGTTATGCTCGAAGAAGTTTCAAGCTCATTACTGTATTTATATAACATCATGGACTGAGGGAAAACCGAATCTCGATTGCCATTTCTATGATACTGTGTTTCCTGTGCATTACAATTGGCCATGTCGATTTCGTTGTTTTTTTTCCCATAAAGGGCTCTGTTGAGAATTGATGAAAACTACAGAGAGTTTGATGTAATTTGCCATCCCATGTGTTAATATCCATACAAACCCGGAAACATTTTGAGCGCCAAACCTTATCCTTCCCTTATCACTCCAAGTTAGCAAAAAGCAATGTCGGCGTCCCTACACTACATTTCCCCCAACATCGCCGCCTTCAGATCCCCCACGCGGCGGAGCAGACTAGTCGGCGCCGGCTCTGTGACGTGTTGCGTTTCGACCACCGAGACAGAGACTCGGACCATCACGCTGAAGAATGGCAGCTACACGCTAGACATCTGCAGAGTCCTTAACGGTATGTGGCAGACCAGCGGTGGTTGGGGCCGTATCGACCGCGATGCCGCCGTCGGCGCCATGCTCCGTTACGCCGATGCCGGCCTTTCCACCTTCGACATGGCCGATCATTGTGAGCTCTCTCTACTCGTATCGCTATTTCACTGAAAACTGTTTTTGCTATTCTGCCCCGTTAAGTTCGTCTATTTTTATTTTTGCATCACATATGTATTTATTTGTTCCGGACTTCCTTTTCTACTTTTTTTTTTTGGCTTTTACACGTGTTCTCTATGGTTGGAACCTGTCAGTGATTTTGCTGCTGTGTTCCTATAGTTTGAGGTATTTACGTTGGTGCCCTTACATTTATGCATTTAAAAACTAATGGTGAAGGGAGAGTTCAGAGAGAACAAGAGATAAGATAAAACTGAACTCGAATGGCAGATGTTTTACAGCATCCTTTTCGCAAATTCAAGTTCAATGGAATGGGAAAAGTGCAATCTAGATTAAGGAAAGTGAATTCGAAACCAGTGCTATGTGTATTAACTGAGGATAATAGTAGAGTTGTCGTGAAAAGTGGGAAGGATTCTATTGACATATGTCGGTTTGTGATTGGGATGTAGCAGACAAGTGGTGGATGGGGAAGGATTGATCGTGATAATGCAGTTGATGCTATGCTTCAGTATGCTGATGCTGGACTTACCACTTTTGATATGGCTGATATATGTAATGAGATTAAAACTTTTCTTTCTGATACATTTGATATGGTTGTTTCTTATTGAATCAAAATGTATACATTTATTTTGAAACTCAATAACATATTTGAGTTAATGGTAATTGTGGCAGTCAATTGGTCGCTACTTGAATGTTTTTCTTTTTCAGAATATGCTGCGTCATATCTTTTGGTGTGATCAATACACTTGATAAATTTTATTTATGTCTGAGAAGTACTTTTTATTTTTTTGATGGGATGTTGATGCAGATGGGCCTGCTGAGGATCTCTATGGCATTTTTATCAACAAAGTTCGCAGAGAGCGCCCACCCGAGTTATTGGAAAAAGTTAGAGGGTGAGTTGTAACTTTGAAATTGAAGCTGCATCGTTTAGTTTCTTCTATTGTTTTTGCAGCTGTGATTTTATTGCATGCACCATATCTTCTGTTGATAATAAACGTATTCTGAGAGAAAATTATGGCATGTATGCTTTTCCTATTGTATCATATGCAGTCTCACTAAGTGGGTGCACCGCCAGTTAAGATGACAAGTAGCTTTGTGAAAGAGAGTATCAATGTTTCGCGAAAGAGAATGGATGTGTCTTCCTTGGACATGCTTCAGTTTCATTGGTAATTTTTCTGTGGATAATGTCTACAATTTCTCATACATGTTGGACTTTGTTGAACCTCTCCTATATGTTAGAACTGAGCTCCTGTTATTGATAGTTAATTGGTTTGATTGCTTGCTAAACACTGTATTTTCTATGTCATCACAACTTAAAAAATAATTATATAGCTACTATTATGATTGCAAATGATCATTTTTCAATAATTCATATTACTTTTGAATAGGTGGGACTACTCGAATCCTGGTTATCTTGATGCTCTTAAACACCTGACAGATCTCAAAGAAGAAGGTTAGTGCTCTCTATGATTGCTATTCTTGTTGAGATGCAAATTGTTATATCTTGATTTTATGGATTACTTCAGCAAGTGGCATGCAGGAAAAATAAAAACTGTTGCTTTGACAAATTTTGACACTGAGCGGCTACAAATCATTCTGGAAAATGATATTCCTGTTGTTAGTAATCAGGTAAGCTTTTGGATTATTCAGTTTTTGTTTTGCTTTTTCCAATCCATATAATTGCTGATGGCAGTTGGTGTTTACTCTGATTTTATCAGGTTCAACATTCAATTGTTGATATGCGTCCACAACAGAAGATGGCAGAACTTTGTCAGCTTACCGGAGTGAAACTAATAACGTCTCTCTCTCTCTCTCTCACACACACACACACACACAAAATGAGACAAACACACTTGCACTCAAGAGCTTATATGCATATACAGCCTATCTGCACTCCATGCACAAGCATTGATGAATAATGCACTTAACCTGATACAAGTAGTACTGAAGTACAACATAGCATTTCTGATTCTTGTCTCTGTTCTGATATGCATCAGTTACCTACATTTCAGTCTTAAGATTGTCTCTCGTTTGTTACTTCTATTAGTGAACTTGATTATGTTTGGCATATGCTGTAAAATTGAGCATTCTTCTGTCATTAATAAATGCAGGTATGGAACAGTAATGGGAGGGCTATTATCTGAGAAATTCCTTGACACCAACTTAACGATTCCTTTTGCTGGCCCACCATTGAATACTCCTTCTCTTCAGAAATACAAAAGGGTAAGACTTTCAAGTGCAGGATGAACATCTTTGTCGTGGAAGGTGGCAATTTCCACCATAGATGACAAGAAACATGCAGTTCATGTGACATTGTAGACATAATTACATTTATAAGTCTAGAGAGTTTAAAATTTGCCATGAATAGTTGATGTACAAACCCTTTTTGAATGGTGAAATAGAGGAGTTTGTTCTTTAAGTTAGATTTGTGTTTAGATTTGTCTCATTGTATTTGCTGTAAATATGGTGGAACAGATGGTTGATGCATGGGGAGGATGGAGTCAGTTCCAAGTTTTGCTGCGGACGCTTAAGCAGATAGCCTCGAAGCATGGAGTCTCGATTCCAACTGTTGCTGTTAAATACATACTAGTTCAGGTAATTACTAATTACACCCTGTCTGCCTCAATTCATAAGTTTTAACAATCTCCATTACCTTCATTAAATTTCACTTTTTTACCCTGGTTTTTGGTTTGCCTAATTACAGCCAGCAGTGGCGGGATCTATGGTAGGTGTTCGGCTTGGTTTGTCAGAACATATCCAAGACTCCAACGCAGTGTTTTCGCTGTCCCTGGACGAGGAGGATGTAAATAGCATAATGGAGGTGTCTAAGAAAGGGAAGGACCTAATGAAAGAGATTGGCGACTGTGGTGATGAGTACAGGCGTAAATGAGCTGTGTTGGGTGATAGCATTGAGCTATATTATCACATCTTGTTAATGTTAGAGAGTTGGCGATCTGATCAGTATGTCAAAAACCATCAGTTTGTGTACCATATTCATGACAACTTGTGCATTTCGCCCAGATAAATTCTGTATATTTCCGAGTCCACACATCTGAGTTGCTTGAAGCAAGACAACGATTACTGTGGTTTGCTTGCAAATACAAATGAAGATTCAACAAGAAATGGAGGTGGAATGAATTATAGTTAAGGCCTAGATTGGTCGGTTAATTTGGTGTTAATAATATATTGAACCAAGAATCAAATAGATAAATATATCCTTTTTGAACCAATGGTCTTGATAGATAGCACAAGCATGAGCATATCCTTTTTTCAAGCAATGGCTTTGTATTTCATCGCTATCGGAATAGTAGAGTTCAGTTACAAATAAAGGTATACCCTTTTCAAGTCGTCCAAACTCTTAGTAGTCTACACGAGCTTATTTGGTAGCTTATGTTGTAAGCCGTCTCGTTTCGCTGCAAAAGTTGTTCTTATTATATGCGTTAGACAAGGACCAGCGAGTCGAGTGCTTATAAACATATTTTTATCATTGCTTCAGATCACTGTTGAAACCCACAACTCATCGCGTCATTCATTCTCTTTTTCTTCGCATTGTATGTATCATCAATCACTCTTTCATCTCCGATTAAATTTCAATCTAATCCTACGTCAACTGTCTGAGTTTAGTGGTTTTATTGTGCTTCCATAGTGTCTTGCAAATGTTTGATAAAATTCCCCAACTAGAGTCGAAGCAATTCGGAGGTTCAAACGGGTCTTCTTACTTGCATTTTAATTACTTGTGATTGTACTTTGTGGTTTACAGGTTTTGATAGTTGGTTGAGTTTTGGGTTTCTTACTGGGGAAGAGTTCACAGGAAGGCAATCATGGATGGTCAGCGAATAACAACTCTGACTTCTACCTCTACTTCTACTTTTCTTGTTTATTTTCTGTCTTCTTGATGTATGATGATGTTTACATGTATTATGTTACTAACTGCTAGTCCGAAGATATGCTCAAATATAAGTTGTTAATTTTCTGCAATCATGCATGTGGGTTTTAAGTTCTGGTTTTTTCGTTTTCAATCAATCATTTCTATAGCGGAATTGGTACCCATGAAGATTTGTTCCTTCCATTTGTTAAATTGTTGTCTTTCTATGAAAGTGGTTATTTCGTGCCTTACATTTCTCCTTTAGGTGTGACAAACGGCATGTGGTTGTTGAACTTATAGCTGGCTATGATAACTAGTTTGTTGGTACTTTATTCTTCAGTTGATTCGCAGCCAACAATGGAAGAAACTATTTTAGTTGGAGATGACCTAATGATGGGTCCTCCTTCCCCTCTCATCCCACCTGAAATTGCCTCTCATGTGCTTGAAGGTGTTGATCTATGCGACGGGATCTTGAGGAATCTATTTCTGTGTAAGTTTCATTTCCTTTGCATGTCAAGTTTTCTTTGAATGTGTTAGAAGGTAACTCATGCTTCCATGTCATAGGCTTGCAAATCAATGATATTGAGCCTTTCTGCCAAGATGAGCTTGTTTTATATCGAGGATGTGCAGAGAACAGGGTCAGTCAGATTTGCTTTTCCAATAGTTCTGTTCTGTGGTTTCTCTTCCACTTTTTAATTTAAAAATGGAGATCTCTCAAGTTTCATTGATTATTTATATCTATATTTTGATGTTTGTTATAAAGTATTTCAGGATAAAGTATTACGACAACGGCTTCATGATAGTGAGCACAAATTAGGGTTATCAATGCCTTTAGATGCAGCTAAGGAAAGAGCTGCTCAGCTCGAATCTGAAGTGACATCATTAGAGAGGTATTTTGTGGAGTCATTGATACGCTGTGTGAAGATTTATTTGCATGTGATGATTTGTCTTCTTGTGGTTTTGCAAATGCAAACAACAGTTATAGAAACCATGTAGAATTCCTTTTCTACTTGACTAGAATTAATTAATGGATAATATTTATGGTATTTTGGCTAGCTTTTGTAAATATCCTAGATTGGGCGCCATACTACAGTATAATCTTTCTGTAGACTTTCCATGCCCTTAACAGAAAATGCATCAGTAGTTTTTAGTGGCATAAAGCAAATCAATTATGAAATGTGTGGCATTTTCTGGATATAATATTATAGATGCGACTGGCTTAATAAAGTACTTTCAGGATTTGTGTTCCTTTCTTTGCAAGCTTGGCAGCAACATTACTGTCAGTTTTCTTTTTACCAATTTTGGCTGTAGGTGACACAAATGGAGTACCTAGCCAACTGATTTTTTTTCTAGTTTATAAAAAATAAGATAATAGGTAATTACTGTACACCATGTGGTGAAACCTGTTGGTCAATACTCAACAGTTGATAATCACAACTTCAAATCCTTCTTCTCTTCGCCTTAAAATGTGTCTTAACAGTTCTTGCTTAAATCCCTCATCTCTTGTCCTGTTTAGGCGCTTGATTCTTGCTAGTGGAATCGAAGGCATTGAGGGATTTCGCCAGAGATGGAGTTTGCATGGTCGTCTCACAGATACAAAGTAATGCCGCTTATCATATTTTCTTTTCTATGGAGACAGCATGAATGGTGTTTTCACTTTTTTGGTTATATTTCTTTTTCTTTTAGATGGCTTCCTCTCTTAGCACTATCTATATTTGGAGAGAGCTTAAAAAATGAATCAACTTAGAACTGTTTAATTGACTGTGAATATAAATCACGGATTAAGTGATGCAACAATTATCATGTGTTAAAAATGTTTAATAAGCTAAAATGGAATGTATAGGTTTTTATTGATTGTGTTGAACAATTGATGATTGAATTGTCATATTGCGATGCATGAAGTATCCTAACTGGTTTTGAGTTTCTTGGATTTGATTTGTCTTGCTAACCATTTATTGTCTTTTACTCCTTTTCATTCTGTGTAGGAAAAGGTTGGAGTCGTTGAAGGAGGGGATGGATCACCGAAAGAAGGATGTTAAAAGGAATGAGCCAGTGCAAAGTCCAACTACTAAGAGATGGTTCTTCTGGTGAAAATGTTGCAGGTGTAGTGTTGTTGTCAGTTCACAACCATTGGTTGCATGCGAAAACGAAATTCCAAAAAAGTTTGTGCCTAGCAATGTTCATGTTCGATTGCATGGTATTTATATGTTGATCTAATTTAAAGACACAATCTGACTTTTAGTGCTAGTATGCTGGTATTTCAAGATTATTACATGATGTAATATTTGTATGGAAAAAAAAAAATCCAAAAGGCCTTCGGAGTTGGGATATTTTCTGCTACAGAAGCATTTTTTTTTTTAACTCAACCTTTCTACAGATTAGCGTTTTGAAAATATCGCTGCCAATATCCTGGCCACGGCTAAGCTGTTAAAAACTCGTGGCATATACCACTCGCAACAACTCAAGGCGGTACAAATTAGTCTTGCGACCTTTAGCGACAGTTCCGCAGGCGAGGAATTGTTGCTAATCGCGCTCCAGTCAGGCAGGCGAAGATTTTAGCCACATGGTGGTCATCCTTTGGCGACAGTCGATTGGTTTCGGTCGACATAGCGAAAGGAAATTTTAGTGGTTCTACTTTTAGCGACAGATTACTGTTGATTCTACTGATACACCTTTTGCAACAGGGAGTTGGTTCTCAAGACAGCCATAGCACGTTAATTGCTTTTAGTTTTGCGACGGACGGTCAGTTGAGAGAAACATTGCCATTGGCGTCAACAAAGCATTATGCTCTAGCGACAGCACCAAAAAACTAGCATTCAGCATCTGTTTCAGCATCTGGCAACAGCTAATATAATACCGTCGCAAAAACCATAGTAGCAGTCATCTGGCGACAGCCAGCGCATGCCGTCGCAAAAACCATATCATTCGTCATCTGGAGACAATTGTCGGTGGGAAAAACTGGATTACTTGAGCTTTTAGCTTTTGGCGAAAAATGGTTGGCATAGCCGTTGCAACAAGTGTCGCCATAAGCTTTCTGCGGCAGTATTCATTGTCTTTGGCGACGGATAATAAGTGCAACGAGCAACGATCGCCATAACATTTGAGACAATTAGCTGTTCAATTGAAGGAAGACATTCGTCGCCATGGCACCTATAGGACAGCTTAACAATGGAAAAATTGCCACAATCATTGGCGACAGCTTTGCCATGAAACTTTTGGCTACAATTTGAGGAGCATAAAACGTCATGATAATTTTTGCCGACCATGACATGTCAAGGCATTGTCCTCGTGTAATACGAATCTTCTTTTTGGTGACGGTATTTGCTGTTAGAATCGTCGCAATCATTAACGACAGTTTATTGATGGAAAGAGTGTCACCGAAAACCAATCGCCACATACCATTAAAATCCATAGTACCTGGTGACTAACAACCTTGTGGCTTTCGTCAAAAAAAAAACCTCACGGCGACAGTTTTTTTGTCAACGAATGCGTCACCAATACTTTTTACGTTCTGGATACTTTTGACAGATAAAAAAGCGCTACAACCATCAGTTTAATGTGGTGCAAAAGCAATTTCTGAAGACTAAAAAGAGATCCACGCTCATATGCTATGTTTTTAATAACCAAGTTTAATCGAGTATGCACCCTGCAACAATTATCACAAAAAGTAATCCGAGCAGATTAGTTTTTGATCAAATAGAAAATACTTCGATTTAGCAGACAATACAAGGACCTCATGAAGTAAATTTCCGTTTGAGCCGATTTACGTATCCAGCCAGCAAATGGCTTATATATTCTATGAAAAATACAACGCTCAAAGGCGAAAAATAGTGAAAGGAAACCAAAACATAAGAAGGTAACTCACAATGGTTAGTTCGATTGTATCATCAATTCGATGAATGTCCCGAGTGAAGCTTATCTACCTAGAGAAATTGCTTTATCAAGCTTCAACTTTTTATCACCACATCGAGAAACGCTCTCTTCTTATATAATGACCACAATGAGTAACTCCAGCTTTATCTATGATGAGTATAACTGCAAAGTTACCGTCGCTAAATTTACAATTGACTGAAAATTCGGTCACTTTGTGTTGCCTGCCTCCCACGTCTCTAAGACTCTAACCTTTGTACATGACCAATTCTAATCCTATTTCAAGACAGTTGACCACGGAATTAACAAAAAATACAAGTACCAACAGCTAATAGACTTCCAAAATCCATGAAGTAAACTCTTGGAGAAGTTGGAACTTCTGATGAATGGCGACATTCAAGAATATTTGCATTTTTCTGCGGAATGCAGAGATACCTTCCTTACACCTATACGATCCAGCACAAGCGCATTGTTCTGATAAATGAACAGCTTTTACCTGGTTGCACCTTAGGCACACCAAGTCCTGCAAATGATAGAGTTGTTCTCTCTGCCTTACAATTTGAAGAAGCGCATTCTCAATCACCTCTCGGTCATAAGGCTGGCCACACTGTGGCACAGCACAGCGCCACTCCTGAGCTATTAAAGCTGAGTCACAACACAAGTCCAGGTCTCTGCAGTCGTTGCAGTAACTGTTGAGGCATAATTGACAATTAGCTATGTGAAAAGCACATGGTGCAATCGAAGGAAAATATATCTTAAACTCACACTAACATGGACAAAGCAATTTTCATACAAGTGGGTTCAGGAATAAATTCACTCAACCTGTTATATCTGATGTAGGAGTCATGTAAGGAGAGAGAACATAAGACTATGTCAAGCAAAAGCATCCTTGCAAAACATAATACAGACTCCTCGAGGTACTCCAACGGGTACCTCTTTTCTAGCAAGCATAGAAAAGACCCAAACCTTTTGAAGATATAATCACATTCCAATGATGAAAAATGTACAGATAATTTTTCAATATGTTTAACCAAGAACGGAAGTCACTCAGAGCCACAGGCACTTAAGCTGAAAATTGACATCTTAGTGCATGAAAAAAAATTTATAAAGTAACAACTAATTCTACTTTATAAACCAGGTAGATGGTTACTCTCATACCTGCAAATTACATTTGGCAAGACAAAAGAAGGGACGAAATCATGAAATTCAGCTTCAGGAGCAAACTCCCGTACTCGTACATATTTTAATAGATTCTTTCTCATCACCTGTGTAATGATGATCAATGGAAAAACTAGTCACATCACTTGCTAATAAAAAAGGGTATGAGACTTTCATCGACCTGTTCAAACTGTCAAAACAAAGTTAAACTTTCTATGTTGTTTTAACAGATTCTGTATCATCCCTGTTTGAGATGACATTGTCAAAATTTTGGGACCAGGAAAAGGAAATTTACACTTTCGCTAACAAGATGGCATGATAATAGGGGAATCAGGAAATTGCCTGACTGGGGGTAGTAAAATGTTACAAAACATAACTTTAAAGTTCCCAAAAAGGTTATGAACCGGTGTTTTCAATTAAGCACAAAATAGGGAAAATGAAAAAAATAGTTACAGCTTTGAAAATTACTGAGTTTAAGTAAAGGATCCTAAACATAAAACCCCAGAACAAGGATTGCTCCCGAGGACACAAACTGTCGCCGCTAGTGAAGAAGATAAAGGAGAGCAAAGACAAACCAGTGAGATGAGTAATTTTGGATAGAATTAACAGCCTAGGAAAGACAATTGAGAAGAAAATGGACTAAACCACAAATTGTTAGTAATGAAAATCTAGTTATCAAGTATCTCATATCTAAAGAGCATTGGTAGCAAAGTACTGTCTCCATGATTTATTCAAATATAATGTTAAACCAGCCAATCTAAAACATACCAGAACTTCATGCTGCACATTATGGTCAACAGCCAGAACAGCACAGACATGCTTAATAAACTCCAGTGCAGGATCCCCACTATGGGTGTTATCCACCATTTGTCCACTGCCGTGTAAATTTTTTGGGTTGTTCTCAGATTTGTTTATCCCCTTCATATGTAGAACAGTCTCACGAACAATTCCTAGTAGTTTGTCCATGAAATAAGTGCCAATCTGTACATATAAAATCAAAAGAAATTCACGTCTAAGTAACAAAC
>CAODLS012507541.1:0-11208 GCA_948243855.1 Flueggea neowawraea
AAGAAAGAAGATGATGCTGAGGATGAAGACGAACAAAATTAAAGAGAGATTACAGAGATAGAAGTGAGCCGAGAGAAGAGAGAGAGGGTGACGAAGGAGGAGAGGGATGGTGGCAGAGAAGAAAGGAAAAGATGTGGCTAAGGTTTTACAGATAGAGAAAGACAAAAACAAGAAAGAGACAAGAGAGAGGGGATAAGTTTAAGATGGAGAGAGAGAAGAGAGAAATTAATTATATGAGAAATATAAATTGTTGTATTTGTGAAATATAAATTAAAATGTGCTATAATAGAATATATAATCCCTTGTTGTTGCAAAACTGAAATCAAAATATAAAAAAGTATATGCGGTATAATTTCCTCGTGTTTTTTTTTCACATTAAACAATAATAAAATGACTTTTCTGAATTTTTTTAAAACTTATCGCACTATATGTAAATTCATAAAAAATGAAACAAGAAGCAACAACTAGGGTTTTTCCAACCCTAGCCGCCCCCTGATTCATTCACCATCATTCCCCACCGTCATACTTGTAGATCGATGAAGACATAGGGGAGAACAATCGTTATGACGAAGAGGAGAACAAGGCATGAGAAGAAAGAGAACAATTGAGATAGAGATCAACGAAGAGAAAGAACAAGGCGAATGAGAGTGCCACGACCTGAAAATGAGCCGAGATCGGCGTACGAGGCGAACCGTCTAAAGAAGCCCGATCCATCTCGCACAATCCTCGGAGAACAAAACTTATAACCAGATTCTTATTATTAATAGTCGGCTTATTAATCATATTAAAACAATTTAACAAATAATACATTTTTTAAAAATAATATTCCCCAATAATAATAAAATATAACCATAATGTCAAATACTAAATAAATAGTTATAATTAAAAATAATTTAATCTACGTATAATCAAATTCATATCCATAACTCACTACCTGGTATGAAACATCTAACAAAACATACAAACAGGGTCAGAACAAGAAGGTACTCACTAATGAATAGACGATCCTCACTGCTAACAAAAGCTGAGATAACCTGAAAAATATTAACAAGGAGGGGGTGATAAATCTCAGTGAAGAACAACACTCCAAATCGCCTTATACATGCATCACATAAACCGTTTTGAAAACATTTTAAAAACATATTACATACATGGATATATTATATACTATTAGTATACACTCGTATATATATACATATGGTAATTCAAAAATTTATTTTGAAATATTTCGCAAACAAAGAAGACAACAGACAATCAAACAACTTAAATAAGTAAAACCGATAAAACACTTATTACTTTAATATTTAATATAATTACTGAGAATAAAGTTGAAAACTTGACGAAATCATTATTGTATAGTAACATTTCTAAAAACCCATTTCAAAATCATTTATAGACAAAACAGACGATTTGCGATCAAATATAATATTTATCTTCAAAAATATTAATTAAAAATAACATTAACGGGACTAAATTTAGATAAATAGTAATAGCCACTTAGACAAAAAGGATACCACCATATAGGCACAGGGTATTGCCACTAAGACTAATGTTATCGCCACTAAGGCAAAGGTTATCAGACATTGATATTTCAAAAATTACGCTACATCGTAGCTAGGTGTCCCATATTAGAAATATATAAAAATACATATTTATCGAAAACATATATAAATATATTTAAAACCAAACAGATGTATAGAGCAGACAATTACTTGCAGATAAATATATTTATTTTCAGAATAAAATATCAAACATAAAATATTCTAAAATACTAAACAAAATTCTTATTTCAGAAAACTTACTTAAATTCAGATAAATATTTATTATAGAAAATATATTTAATTTCAAAAACATAATACTTATACAGAAATATATTTATTTCAAAGCAAAGTATTTATTTCAGAATTCAAATAATATTCAAAATAATTTTTTTTATTACAGACAGGCACAAAAGAGTAAACAAATTATTTATTACAAAATTTAATAATAATAAATAATAATTTTCGGAAGGACATAATTATTATTCCAAAATTATCATAGAAATCGAATTATTAATTAGTCGAATAATTAATTAATCCGTATTATATAAATACGTCAAAACACATCAAAAACTATATAGAGTTGAAGACACAACTTATGTATCTGAAACTACCATCACACTCACCTAGACACCGAACTAATAATTCAATCGTGGTCCAACAATGAATGTTTGATCACCTCATAAATCGAACAAAACAAGCTACATAATTTATTACAACATATATCAGACATGGAAACTATGCAATTACAGAAAATGTACAAAATATAAATACAGATGCAGACACTCACTTGACATTGAAAATCTATTTCGATTAAAGATCTATCGCTAAGACCTCGAAAAACAGAATCTACGTAAAATTATATTTTAGTCCCCGACACCTCAAAAAATTATAACTTAGTCCCCAAACGTTTCAAATTTTATAATTTAGTCCTCTATGTATTTTAAACTTTAATTAAATCCCAATTTTTAAAATTACAAATTTGGCTCCTAAGTTCTTAAAATTACAAATCTGGGCCAATTACAAAATATCAAATCTAATCAGCATGTCAAGTTCAGTCCTCAAAATACTCAAAATCTAGCAAACTACGTTTGTAGTCCTTTCGATAGGAAAATCGCACAAAAATGTCCTAAAATCCAAATCAAGCATAACCCAACATTTTTAATCATTCCATCTGATCCAAAACAAGCCCTAGAACACAAATCTACCATCATTTTCATCCAAAACATACTCAAACGTTCCAAACCCGTCCTAAACAATTCGGACCGAAATACCCATTTACCCAAATCATTCAAACCTTCAATCTCAAGTTAGATTCGTGTTTCCCAGACTCCAATCCATAAAAATCCAACAACAACAGGCTCAAATTCATCTCGAACTCATGTCAAAATTGAAGCTTTAGTCCCCCTCAAACCCGTTTTCGTTGCTCCATGAAAATAAAGAAATATAAATAAAAAATAAAGAGATATTCACCTTGGTTTGATGGCAAAACTGGAGAGGAAGCAAAGAGAAAGAGAGAGGATCGAGAGAAAATTGGGTTTTGTGTTTTTTGGGTTTCGGATGAAAAAGAAGAAAGAAGGAAGAAAGAAATCTATTGCTGGGTTTTAAAAGAATAACGGAATGGTGTCATTTCGTGTTTGAGGAGCTGGGCTGAAGACAGAAAAACGGCGTCGTTTCTATTCCCCTACAAAGCCACAGACGACAGCCACAAAACGGTGTCGTTTCGTCTTGCGAGGCTGCACACCCATGAACGACATAAATCTCTGCGGACGACAACACTTTTAGAAACCAAACGACATGTAGTTTGGGCTTAACACAAAAATGACTAGTAGTTCATTTCAACGTCATTTTTCTTCAATTTTTCTTTTTTTTTTTAATTTTCAACAAATTCCAATTAATTAACAATTTAATTACTTCAAAAACATCATTAATCACCCAATTAAAATCTTAAACACAAAAATTTAATTTTCAAACATTAAAATTATTTTCCAAATTAATTGGAAAAATTACCAAAAACTCATCAAAAATAAGATATTACAAAGAGAATGGACAAAGACAGACCATATGAGAGAGAGAGTGGAGACGGAAAAATGACCGACTCGAAGAGAGAGAGGCAACGAGCCGACAATAAGGAGAGAAGGCGAGACGAGAGAACAGAGATGAGCAATCTGAGGAGAGATAAAGAAAGACGAGATGGAAGCCGAAGGAGAGAAGAGAGGAGTGCTGAGATCGAAGTTGAGAGAGGAGGGGCGGACGACGGAGGAAGGCAGAGGGTGGCTAGGGTTTGGGGAGAGTGAGAGGGAAGAGGGGACCGATGGAAGGGGAAAGATAGGACGTATAATTTGGTCAATGAGAGAGAAAATAAAGAAAAAAAATGAGAGAAAAAATGTGACATTTTAGCGTTATATACTTAACAGATCTGACATTTTTCAAAACAAGTTTTAAAAAAATAGCATAAGTGAACAAAAGTTTTAACGTGTTTTCATTTGTAAAAATAAAAAAAATGTGTAGGTCAATTTATCAAAATCAAAATTTTATTTGGACCACCTGACATAATTAACTCTTTTTTTAATCTGTTTAAGTGAGCCCATCATGAATTGAATATCAAATTGATCACTAGTAACTAATAAAAGGAGGAAATTAAGCAATTTACCTACATTAGTTTAAAATATTTCTTTCGTATGGATATGGTATGTTTATTATAGATTCATTTTTTCATAATTACTGATTCATGGTGTTACTTTTTTTACAACGGTTTCATTTTTTTAAATTCATGATGTATGTGCCCGTGAAATATAAATAGGTTTTAAACAACTCTTAAATAAGTTTTAAACGTATTATAAAATATGTTGAAGATATATATTAAACTTATATTTAAATATTAATGGAATCTAAATAAATTCTAAATAAGTCATAATTAACCTTTAAACAAGTTATAAACAAATATATAATGAACATATATTAAACAAATTTGAAACAAATTTTTAGAAAGCTTGAATCTTTGTTGGTTTCGTAAATCTATAATTTATTTGTGAGCTGAAAATTTTGAATTTTTTTGCTTAAAATACTGAAATTAGGTCTTACAAATCTATAATTTATGAATTTGGGTCACGTTTATATATATTTGTCCTTAATTAAAGTTCTTTACTTGTTTTGTAAAATAAAAAATTCTTGTTTAATGGTATGTTAATTGTCAGCAAATTTTATTTACTACAAAAAAATAAAGAGGAAATTACACTCTATGCTTTTTTTTTTCATTTTGATTTCACATACACAACACATGGGATTATATTTTCTAGTATAAAACAGTCATGTTTTTAATTTTACTAATTTAACAATATTTATAGCTTTTTTTAGTTTCTCCCTCCTCAAACCCCCTCTCATCCTACTTTCTTTCGCTCTATTATCTATGTTTCATGTACCTTCCTTCATCTCCGCCTCCCTCTCTTATTTTGTCTATCTCTGTCGTTTGTGTCATCTCTTATGTCTACCAAACCTTAGCGGCATCCTCTTCCTTCTACTCCGCCACCATCCTAGTATCCTTCTCCCCCACGAAACTCGCTTGTCTCTATCACTCCCTCTTTCTAATCAGCTCAGAAATGAAAGCATTCGAGATCGCGATCTAAAATTCTAAATTGGGATTTGGAACCACACAAAAAAATGGTGAATCGAACCACCACGACGATGAGGACAAATCTTTTCCAATGGCGGTCGCGATTCCGTTCCCATCGGCCATGGCAATGAATTGTAACCGTCCTTCTCACCGTGAGAGAGATAGAACTGATGGAGATCGATGACTTTAGACGAGGCGTGAATGTAGCGACGATAAAGACCCTAGTTGCCTCTGTCGTGATCGAAACGTGAAAGGGATGATGGTTGCTAGGGTTTCTATGGGTGTGTTTCATGTGTGATTGAAATGATTTTTTAGCGAAGCTGGTCGATTTCGAAAGGCGCGCAAAAGGGGCAACGACTAGAGTTTCAAAACCCTACCTGCAGCCCAACATGGAGAAATTACAGTGTAGTCCTGTTTTTTATAAAATTATAAAATAATACCTAAATTTAGATTGTACTTGTTATATCCTAATTTTGTATTCATCGCTTTGTTCTTATTCATACTCAAAATTTTAACGAGTAATAAAAAAAATTAAAATATTTTTTAAAGTTTTATTGTGACTTATATTCATTTTTTAGTGTTTATTCTCGGGTGAAGTGAATAATACAAACCAGATGATGATGAAATAATCGTAAAAAAAATAAGGAAACTTTTTGTCGCTTCCGAATGATACGACATGTCATTCCGTCGATAAGAAACAGTTGGCAGCTGTTCACTGTTGGACCGACCGAATGAATCAAATAGCCCATCTCATCCATTTCGGAGAAAACGAAACAAAGGAGTAAATACGAAAATTCAACAGAGATTTACCGAGTCCAAACGAGCTGGATCCCTCCGCGAAGCAATCATCAATAAAGCGCTCTCTCTCTCTCCCTCTGTGGCATTATTACTATTATTATTGTCTTTTCAGTCATCTGCGTATATTTGCATTTTAATCACTACGTCGCAATTCCATAAGGGTTTGCTTATAGAGATCCATTTCTAAGCAGACTTGGAATTCAACCGTAACGATTTGCAGGTACTTTGTTCTACTTTCCATTACACCACGTGCCGTCTTGCTCTTTGACGGTTTTCTTGGAAGCAATGATCCAATTATTGTGTGCTTAAGCATCATATGAACTCAGCTTTATTTTCTGTCTGATTATTCATTTCCATAAAAATTTCGTAAGAAGTGATTCACCTTCAACCTAATTAAATGTGACTTCTCAATTCTTTGCTCCATTAATTGTCGTTTTGCGTGGAAATGTTCTGGTGTTAGAGCTCACGGTTCTGGATCTGAAGCGAAAATGGAACTTAACGTTTGCTTGTTTTTGCTATTTAAAATTTAATTTTGGAAATTATGAAGTTCTTCTTCTGCTAGCCTACTGTAGTATTTCTGATCACCGTTTTCTTTTCTTGATTTTAAATTTATTTAAAACGAAATTCTAGATGAAGCTGTGGAATTTTCGTTAGAGTTCTTGTGCAATAAGAAAAAAGTTGTCTTTGAAACTTTGACTTTTACGTATTTTTCCTTAGAAATGAAGCAATGGCAAATTTTGTTGTTTGGTACTAAAGGGAGTCTACTTGAACATTTGGGATGATTGGATTGGTTGTGATTTTAGTGTAATTAGCTTATCTTGTCTTGCATTAGGTTCAGATGCGAAGTTGTGTTTCTGAGCAGGGATTAGGCTTTACTGACAATAATTGAAGAAAATAAAGGGGGCTCTGCTGGCATGTATTGTTTCGAAGACATTTTTTGACGTGGAAGGCACAAGATGGGAACATTTGATGGATTGCCTGTTCCTCCTGATAAAGCAGTAAGTCATGCCTCTCTCTCTCTCTCTCTATGTGTGTGTGTGTTTTGTACTTAGCATAACTTAAGTCATTAAATGGAATGCATATACTAGGAATGTCATATTTCAGACTGCTGGAAGTAGATGGTGAAATGTCTCATGAAACTGAAATGAACCATGAAGGAAAAAGGTTTTTAGGGTTGGAGCAGTGCAAGAAGTTAAAGCATGATAGAGTTGGCCTGTGTCTCATAAATCATGTTTGAAGTGTTCATGTGTCTAGATATTACATATGGTTGTGGCCATTCCTTGATTTATTTCATTATTACGATCAACTGTGTTGCTTCTTATTGGTATCACATAGTTTCGTATTACATAATGGTTATATAACTTTCTTTTTCAATATGGAGATTTCATGATCCTTTTATTATTATTCATTAGAAGAAATGAAAGGATTAAGTTTGTTAATTTATATGTGTGGAACAAATTTTCCTATCCTGTTTTATATATTCTCAATTTTGGATTTTATTCATCTCAATTCCTCTTCAATGCACCTTCGGTAAATGCAGTACTTAAGGGAAGAGCTTTCTAGAATCAATGAGAGTTGGGCTGCTGCACGTTTTGATTCATTACCCCATGTTGTCCATATTTTGACATCCAAAGATCGCGAGGGAGAAGTGCAGTTTTTGAAGAACAAAGTGATGTTGTTGAAGAGGTTGTGGATGAAGTGGTGCATGCTTATCACAGTGGCTTCAACAAAGCAATCCAAAATTATTCTCAGGTTTCATATAATTTTTCTCCTCGTTTGACTTAATAAACATGTATTTAGACAATTACAGGTTCATGTTTCCTTCATACATGATTTGCAATGGAGCATATGAAATTAATTGCTGGATGTTAGATGATTTTATATTTCCAAGTGCCTTTTCTGCTGAGAAACTTGATTGGCAAAAGAAAATATATTAATTGCTTCTCGGCTAGATCAATGGCTGCATTTTGGAATGCAATGTTTTTGTGACAGCAATTCTTTATTTTCTTGAAAAGCTAATTATTTTCTTCCATCAGATATTGCGTTTATTCAGTGAATCTGCTGAAAGCATCTCTACACTAAAGATTGATTTATCGGAAGCAAAGAAGCGTCTTGGCATTCGGAATAAACAATTGCATCAACTGTGGTATCGTTCTGTTACACTACGTCACATAATCTCCCTTCTAGATCAAATTGAAGGCATAGCTAAGGTATGACTGAATAAATTAATATTCTGAATTGCTCTCTTTCACTCAATAACCCATAATGATATTATGTTTTACTTATAAGGTAAATCAAATACTTGTTCTCACTTTGAAATGTGTGAATGATTATTTGCTCTAGTATATCTATTTAGGGAACTTATCATTAAATCTGCATCCTCTCTATTTCTGTTGATTGACATGCTTTGTAAATCCACACTTGATCACATGGATTCATGCTTCAGAATCTGTTTCAATGTATAACTTGAAGTCTTTAACTTTCTACTAATCATTAATGAGTGTTAGTCAGAGGAAATTATTCCATGTCACGAACTCAAAACATGTAAAGAATTACAATAGCACTTTTTGTGGTGGCACAGGTTCCAACACGTATTGAGAAACTCATTTCTGAAAAGCAGTATTATGCAGCAGTTCAGTTGCATGTCCAGTCAGCACTGATGCTTGAACGAGAAGGTCTTCAAACAGTAGGTTTTTGGACTTGAAATAGATTTCTTTTGAAGATTCTGCCTTCTTCTAGGCTTTGGATCAAATGCTTCTATTGAAGTTTTGAACTTTCTTATAGTTATTTTAATCAATGCAATTCAGGTTGGTGCTCTTCAAGATGTTCGATCTGAGCTCACAAAGTTACGAGGGGTTTTATTTTACAAAGTTCTGGAGGATTTGCATGCACATCTTTATAAAAAAGGAGAATACAGGTTTTAATGAAAAGAATGTCCACCTCGTACTCCCAGTTTTTTTGCCTTTTTTGGTTGCATGAACATATTTCTATTAAATCCTTGTCCAAATATTTTTCCTCTGGAAGTCATGCTTCTCTAAACACATGGAATAGTATATGAAATCATGTGATTAACCCCCAGCTATAAAGCGGATGGCATTTTAAAGAAATTTCTTATTGATGTGATTTGTTTATTTCTCTACAGCTGCAATTTTTTAATCTCAATGCAAATTGTTGTAAGATGCTACTTCATTTGTCTGGTTCATTCATTTTCAGTCTGGGTGTTAAGAAAGATCTCTCATTGCTATCTGCAGCTCAGTTGCCTCAAGCATCCATGAAAGAGATGATGAATTGCCAACCGCTATTGCTATTGCATTTACAATGAGTAATTCACAGTCTCTTTCTCGAAGAACCAGGCTAATGAAAGGTGACAATCATGGCTTTGTTGATGGCTCATACAGACCAGGATCTGTTGATGGCTGAAGTTTCTTCTATTTTGCTTCTTGTTAGTTTATACCTCTGTGTGAAAGAACTCGATGTTTGTTTTTCTTTTTGTCACGCCTTAATGGAACTGGTTCTCAAGCACTGTTGTCTATTGTTTATTTCTTTTATCCTGCTCAACATTACATATTTCACAGTGTTGGATGTCTCCTTGAAAAGTTAAAGCCATCAATATGGCCTTTTCTTTCCTTTAATATTATATATTGTATGGTTTTATAAATGTTGGAAAATCATGTGAGCATTCTCCTTCCTCCATCGCCTTACTTTGTTACTGAAAGCTCATAATTCTTTTGTGAATTTTTGGACAGAAAGTATTCAGATTCTTAAAATTCTTGGTCTGGGGACTGTTCAAGTTTTTCTAACGATTTTCTTCATTATCTTTCTGTCTGTTTTCTCCTCAGATCATCATTTGACGACCATGATGAGGATGGTTCCCTGGAACTACCTGATGATGCAACCTTAGATAGCCATGCATTAACAAGGGCGAATGGTGACGTGAAGGATGTTAAAATCATGTCTCGTCAAACACCAAGTTGGCTTTCAAGTTCAACACCGGATGAGTTTATTGTGAGAACTCTTGATTAAGATTAATTATATCTCTTTTTTTTTTCCTCACAAATTCTGTAATTAAATTTTCCTCTTGGGTTTCTCCCATTTTGTGGATCTAGGAAACAGTCAAGAAGAGTGATGCTCCCCTTCATGTCAAGTATTTGCAGACCATGGTTGAATGCTTATGCATGCTAGGAAAAGTTGCAGCTGCTGGTGCAATAATAAGGTTGGTTATCTATCTTATGTTATAGAACTGTTTCAACACTGGACAGAAATTGTAGAGTTCTGCCGATATTATGACAATCTCATTGAGAACTGTGTACCTTTTAAATCTCTTCTTTGTTACAACATGTGCAATGTTCATGGATATTGTATGTTCATTATATTTTTACCTGTTCTTCCCTGGTTGTTTCTTGATCTGTTATTGATGGTGAAATTATTTCTTCGTTTCATACCTTGTTGCCACTGTTGTGTAAGCTTTTCATAGAAAAATAAGGATAGTTCTAAAGTAAAGTATTAATGTCACATATGCTATTGAATTAGTTCTCATTCATTGCTAAATATTCCGACAAATGGCTGCACTAGACATTATTTCTCCATATTAGTTTTCAAGTTGGCTAGCTATCAAGGCGGATGAGCATTGAATTCTCACATTGGCTGTAAATCGAATTTAATAACTATACAATGTAACATGAGGTTTCTGTTATGTGAGAAGACTTTTTTGAATAAAAAGCTATCTGTCTTCTGTAAGTTGAGATTGGTATTATCTATTTTGGATTTTTTTTTTAGAACTGACATGCATGATGATCATTGATAAAAGATCAATTTCAACATTTGTTTTTGTTTTCTTCTTGGATTATATAAAATATTCCATTACGCAAGATTTGTTAAGTCTTCACAGCTACTATAAATTGTAAACTGGCGTGCCTAAGTTTGCATTTATATCTTAATTGGTTATAGTTTATTTATGTTTAATATCTTTGGTTTTATCTCTTCCAGCCAACGGTTGCGACCTACCATTCATGAAATTATCACTTCAAAGATAAAAGCTCATGCTGAACTTGTCAACTCTTCAAGGTCTAGCATTGGTCAGGCTACTCAGTCTGCTGCCACAGGACTTCATTTAGTGAAAGGACATTTAGAAAGCTATCAGCTGCCCAAACAGAAGCGTCTGAATGGGAAATCTCTGGCAGGGGCTTTACTGGCAGTAAGTCCTGTCTCGCCTGCAATGTCTCCCACTGGAAGAGCACAGCTTGCGGCAAAGGAGCTCCT
>CAODLS012507640.1:0-12109 GCA_948243855.1 Flueggea neowawraea
ATTTTTGTCTTTGATTTATGCTTACCTCTAATATTAATAAGGCTGCTATCCGGTCCTTGATGAATCTGAGAATTAGTGCACGATATTTTCTCTCCTTTGGTTGCCTTCTCAAGTATTCTATTATCCAATAGCGAAGACTGCTGGCAGTGAGCTTCCTAACCACATACTACGAAGTTTCGACATGTAGTTTTTTGTGCATGCATGCCACATTCTACTGCTTGAAAATACATCAATGCAATGAAAAGATAGTGTATGAATTACCTGTTTAACAATTTTCTCATACTTCCTTGCACATTGATACAGTCTCCTCTCATCGTTATCTTCTCTTGACATTATAGAACCCTAAACCCTCTCTCTCTCCGCGGCGGTGCTGATAAAATCTTGCATGAAACTTGATACATATTTATAAACAGATTAATCACATGCATGTTCAACATGAGAAGAGATGGCTCAACTATGTTGAATAACAGATAATGTCCGTTACCAACTTCCTTCAACAGAGACAAATAGTAAAAAGAAGAGCGAAAGACTGTTATCTTGTTGCTGCTGCAAATTGTTTTCGCTTCCCTCTTACGCATACAAAGAACACAATTCTTGTGACGACAAACTTAGCAGGTCAAAGGTTAATTCCATTGTACAGCGACTTCGTCAAAAGTTAACAGAGTCCTAAAAATGTGTTAGAAAGGTAGTGAATAAGAACATGACAATAAAGGTCTTGCCTAATAAAGAGTTTTGAATTCTCTTAAAAATAAAATAAAATAAAGAGTTTTGAATTTTTATCAACTGTGTAACTAACTCTCTACCGACCCTAGCCAAGTAGTAAGCAACAAATAACTAATTAGAATGAAGAAATTGTTGCAAGTTTTTGCGGAAGTTTTGATGGCAGTTTGCAACGCCACCAAGAAAAAAAGATTGATACTTGTCACAAAATGAGAGAAGTTTTGCGTTTTCAATTCTTGGCATTACAAATTTCATCAGCACTGATTTGATAATTTGTTGAAACTGGAGTTCTTAATTTTGTTACACGTTGGATCAAGATTCTATATTTTGCGAAAGAATTTTATGAAAACTTATTATTAAATCAGCCCTTCCAACAACAAAACTTTCTTACCGAATTTTAAAATTTCTCCATATCCAACACTCAAACTGACACATCTAATTAAGACAAAACTCTTCTTACCGAATTTTAAAATTCCTCGCTATCCAACTCAGTCTGAAACATCCAGTTAAGAAGGTAAAATCCATTAATTCAAAATCACAACTGGTGATGAGTGAAACCAAAATCTGGTGATAATTAGAATCAGCAATCACAAAATGTCACCAGACTTGACCAAACTAAAGCATCTATTGTTGTGTAAGAAGTTGTGCCTCAGCAAGAACTTCATGAAGGCATTGCTAATTAATCACCAAATTAAGCAAAAAGTGAGGATTTGTTCACTTAATTAAACTTACTGAACCAATAACGGTTCCCTTTGACCATAACAAACGCTGAAAACATCATTCAAACACATGACATTTGTGCAGTGTGAGTGATTATTGCTAACAAAACACAAATTAGTATGATCTATTAACACTAATTGCAAAATTACCATAAAACACTTTTATTCACATTTGTCAAATCTACCCAATTTAACAGTTCAGATGTATGTTTTTGTAACTTGACATTTTCAGTATATCTAAGCTTTCTTCTTTTCAACCTCAAACTTCAAAATGCTCCATTCATCTGCTATCTGCTATTCGACGCCAAAGACCAGAAATTCATGATGAACGATGGCGTCATGGCGAACCAGCTAATGAAAGCCATAGCCGTAGCTGTTTCAAACCGAGAGCAAGGATTAGGACCGCACCGATTCAGATCATTACCGACCAAAACCGTTATACCAGCGGAAGCACACGCCGCCGCAAAGGTCAGCGTAGACGTGATCTACACCACCACAATGCACAAACCTTATTTCGTGTATTTTATTAAAATTCACAATCACAATCTAAATCGACAATCAATGCAACAGAATTCGAATTAAATTTTACTCACTCCATCGCCAATTGCGAAGAGTCGAACGACAACGCGTTTCTGCAGGCTCCGCCTAACCAGAATAGCATACACATCCCACCCCCGCCAGAGATAGACTCCACAGAACTTGCAGACTAACAGAAATAACTAAGTAACTGACCAGGAAGCAATGATGACGTCAGATTCATAGATTCATTTTATTGAATGTTAATTAAACGCGTGAGTATTCATACAGTGAAATTACCAGAAAGCGGTGACGGAACGGAATTCGGAGGTGGAGGACATGACGGAGAGGGAGACAGCGGAGGAGGAGAGCTGGAGGAGTCGGAGACAGAGGCCGCCTCGAGTGCCAGGCATGCCTTGGACGTCCTTCATACGGAGGAATCTGAGGTTTTGCTGTTGGGCGTCGGTCATCGGCGGCGACTCCACGGGGTGCACCGTGGGGCTGGTGAAGTTCATCGTAACGGTTTCAGTGGCGGCGGAGGTGGTTGATGATCATTTTGCGCGACGCAATTGTTTGATCGGATTGTTCTGCTGAGAAGAGAAGGGAAAGTAAAAGTTAGGTGATACGAGTTACATTCTGTTTTGAGTGATTTGTCGTTCTTCTCTCTATGACGTGCCACGTCCTTTTACAAAAAAAAAGTCAATCCACGTGTTGACTTTGGGCCCACTGTTGTCACAGCCATTGCCCGCCCCCGCCCATTTTTATTTGGGTTAATTATATGCCATTCTCTCTCTCTCTCTATTTCTTTCTATTGTCCCTTTCTCTCCCACCTCGCGACCACTGCCTCTCAACGATTTTATTACGGGATCTGAGTCTACTGTCGGAGATCTAAGCTTTGCTCCTCTGCTCCAGATCACATTGACGGAAAAGTGAAGAGAGATTTCGTTCCAGATTGCGTTCTCTTGACAGTGCTCTCTCTCTAGCATCAGGTCGCGTCAGAGGTGGAGCTCTCTCTTTCAATTGCTTCGTTTATTCTCTTTTGATTTTTATTGAAACTTCTCTTAGGTTACAGGAGAAAATGAGTGCGACAATGGCGCCGAGACAGCCGAAGAAGGGAGCAATTTCATCGCCACTGAAGGTAGAAGACATGGTGGACCGTCAGATCTGAGACGATGTGGTTTAGATATGAAATTGCAGAGAGAGATATTTGGCTTGTCTGAGTGTTTTTGTCGTGGTAATCTCTTATAGGCTGCATAAGATTAGCTCTGTTTTTCAGAGATTCCAAGTTGTTTATGAGATGAACAGATTTACTTTCGGTTTCTTAGAAATGAAAATGTGGATTTCATGAACAAGTCACGTGTTTGTGATTTGAGGTGGAGCTTAAATGAAGAGAGACAACGAATTCGCGATTTGAAATCTCTCAGTCGTCGCGACTTTCGTGGATGAGAGCGGCGGAGATCGCGACAGAGGTGGTGACCACGATAAAGAGAGACGATTTGATGGAGGAAGGAGGGAGGGAGGGTGACCGACGAGAGGAGGAAAGAGGGAGTTACAATCCCTTATTTTCTCACTTTTCAGAATTTTTGAACTATTTTTTTTTCACCTTAGTCCCTTTTAGATTTATTCCTTTGTTGTTTCTTTATTTTTTAAAGGTTTTTAACAATTTTATTTAAGGTTTATCTTTTTTATTTAATGTGTATTTAAGGCTTATTTATGTTTCTTTTTTAATTTTTGACAAGTTTTATAAGTTTATAAAAGATTTATTTAAGGCTATTTTGTAGTTTTGAAAAAGTTTTTAACGGTTTTAAAAGGTTTATTTAAGGTTTATTTTTTTTATTTAAGGATTTTAAAAAATTTATTTAAGGTTTATCTAAAGTTAACAATCCAAATAAAACTTAAAATAAAAAAATGGAAAAATAAAGAAAATTAACTAGAAATGAAAAAATGTGGACTAAATTGAAAAAAATTAAAAAAAAAACACAAAATGAAAAATTAAAAAAATATAGGGACCAAATTGTAAAACAGAAAAGGTAAAGATTTCATAAGGAAGTTGAAATCTTCGTACAAAATCATGTATCTCGACGTGTGGAAGAAAACAAAAATTGTTTGGTACGATTGTAATTAAATTTTCTTTTGAGGGGTGCTTTGTAAGTTGCCCTTTTGGACTTAAAATAAATGGAAAACGACATTTTGCATTCGTAGAGCAGTCGTCACAAATAAAACTTTTATATGAATTAGTCTTTTGTTTTTGTGCGTTGTATTTTATTAAAATTTTTAAAATTAATACTAATTAAAGAAAATTTAAAAACATAAATGTACTTGAAAATATCTTTATTGTTTTGAAATGATGAGGTTTTCTTTCTCTTTACTGACCGTAGAATTAACTTCAATTGAAACCTATACAAAAGAAGAGAAAACATTAATAACTCTTTCATTATTAATTTCATTATATATCAAAGAATTTCATATGCAATCAAGTATATTAACAACAATATCTAAAATAATTAAAAAATTAAGCAATATAAGATCATACTTCACAAAATCAGTATACATGTTTTATGAAAAATCAAAAATAAAAACATAATGAATTAATTCAGTAATAAAAAAAGAAGAAAGAAGGAAAGGATATCAAATTGTTACCTGGAGAAACTTTTAGGATGCTGATTTGGTTATATAGATTACAAAATAGGTGTGAACTGTAGATTTCAAATTCTTTTTTGTTATGTTAGTTTAAATTCAAATTTATTAGTAATATAAAAATAATTGAATAAAACGCATCTATTGCATATGAATAATGGATATTTAGTTGAGAGTTGCAAATTGAATTCAAAATGGGATAAAATGTGTACCCTTAAATTCTTAATTAGAAAATCACAATTATCTAAATAACTTATAAAATTATTGATAAAAAGAAGTTGATTGGATTATTGATTTAATTTAGCTAAAATTATCGGTAAATATTTTTCGAAATAGATAAAGTTTAAATTTTTTGTTAAGATAATTACAAATTATTAATTTTTTCAAAACATATAAAGTTTAAATTTTTTGTTGAGATAATTACAAATTATTTTAAAAAATCAATATGTGAGTAATTATTAAAAACAAATAAGGGTATAATAGTCTAATTTTTTTTACCCACATCCATATATTTATATATGTTATGATATATATTCTTTTAAGTTTAGCTTCATTCTATTATTCTAAGTAAGATTAATAAATTTGCAAATTAAAAAATTAACAAATTATAATACTGGGCAGAAAGTATTGGGTGGGCAGCATCGATGGGCTGGTTAGGATGGGTACTGTAATGTGAAGATTTGGGTTCTAACCCATTGGCTGGAAGATTGGATTGGATTAAAACGTAGTAAGTCTTACTCAAATGCCATCATCGTGGGTTTATGATTGAGCCCGATGGAACAAACCCATCAATGAAACCATAGTATGGTCCAATTAACTTTCCCTGACCAAGAACAATTGAGGGCGAATTACATATTCACAGAGTCCAAAATCATTAATTACATATTCACTTTTTAAATTTTGAACGCGAGGCTCACTAATCAATATTACAGATTCACGAACTTGTTTATATGTTGTTGATTTATTATTGATAGTTATATGTTATTTATATTTTGTTTCTTGTTCATATATTGTTGATATCTTGTTTATATATTGTTTATATGTTTAAAATAATATATAAACAATTTTGTAATTTATATGCTGTTGATTTGTTGTTGATATATTGTTTATATGTTATTGATATTTTGTTTATATATTGTTTTTGACAAATGAATAACTTATAAACAAAAGATATCGACTACATATAAATAAGATACTTTGAATTTGCAAATATAGAAAATATAAACAACAAATCAACAACATACCAACACATATAAATATCAACAACAAATCAACAAGATGCCGTGTGACTTAAAAAGTCGCGCCCTAAATTCGAAAAATGACGCGCGTGAATCTGTAATATGTGAAAGTTGTCCGTACAGAATAAATTTTACAAAATATTTTAGGTGTACCCCATAATTACCACAACGTGCTGGTTTTCATAGATTAAATAGCATAAGTAGATTGTAGATTAGTTGGTTGTCAGGTAAAAATTAAAAAGAGTTAAGCACCCCAATGAGATTGTTCTTGTCGCTAAAGGTTGTACTTTTTTTTGATCAATGATAGGAATATTATTTTGCGTTACTCATCAAATGAGTAGGATCTTAATTTGCTCCAAAATCAACCAATACATATTGGGCAACTTTGCACCGCTACGTCATTACATTTTCATTATCGATATAAATTTCGAAATAATGAAATTCAACTAGAAAGAATTGTGGTGCAACAAGTACTTTTTTTTTTAATTAGTCTGCTCAAATTCAAATCCTAAAGGTAAAGAAGCTTAAAACTCCCTTGTGTATACATTTTTTATTTCGTTTAAAAAGAGGAGAAGGGGCGACAAATGGTAGTTTACCATCGTTGGATATGACCATGCGAGCCACCCCCATTATAGAATGTTCGAAGAGTTATAATTAATCTTGACAGGAACCAAGTCTCGTCACGATAGCCTTAACTACTAAGGCAAAATGGAAAGGTCAAACCAAAGGCCTTGATGTCTTTTCCTAAAATGAGACTTAAACGCCTTTAGGAAAATGTTCCCTCCCGAATTTGAATCTAGATCAGCACAAAATTCCAGTGACGCCTTAACCAATCGGTTACCACCAAGAGTAATGTCGTGTACATACATGTTAGATTAGTCAATAATACCAAAAGAAATTTTTGGTATGAAGAAAGAGCCAAAAATGGTGAGTACCACCCAACACAGCTAGAACAAGCGGCGAAGCATGAGTGTGGCATAGGTGAGGTGCAAGGATCGAATCCACTCAATGTAATTGAGAACCTCATTTTCCTAAATTGGGTCTGGAGGCCTACGTGTGGACCCGTCTGATAAGCCCAGATTAACTGGAAAGTCCCTGGGCTGGGATGAGACTAGCTTTCCCAGAGTTTACCCTACTTGGTGGTCAGGACCCCGTCCGAAGGGTGGTCGGGTCTCCTCTAAGTAAGGGTCCTCGTTATAAAAAAAATGGTGCATACCAATGTATTTTTTTAAACTGAATGGTGGGGTTAATAATATCAGTGGTCATAAAAAATTTTGTGTTGCTCAGGTTTGGTCACAAAAGAAAAAAATGTTACACAGTGGTCAACATTACTTTTTTTGCTTCAAGAAGGTCACTTTGGCCCGAAAATTCGATATATTATACATAAAGTGTCACCTCTATTCTCATGGACAAGTTTCTTGCCAACATGACAATTAATGAAAGGTCTGACCTACCTAACTGACTAATCTGGTGACCCGTCTGTATCAAGTCTGTCCAGTTTTTTTGGCAAAGTAACCTTCTTGAAGCCAAAAAATGTATAGTGACCATTGACTGATCAATTCGGAGACCCGCCTGTGTCCAGTTTGACCAGTCTGTTGAGTTTTCGAGTCAAAGTTACCTTCTTAAAGCAAAAAAAAAATGGTAACCATAGCGTAACATTTTTTTCTTTTGTGACCAAATCTGAGCAACGCAAAAACTTTTGTGACCACCGATATTATTAACCCGTGAACGGTGCGTCCGAATGTAGAGAGCTAAACAAAAAAACAATTCAATATGGATGACGTACTTGTCCCATGTACAAAACCCTTTTTTACCGTGACTCGGATCTTTCAATGCCTACTTTTAAAGCCCTTTCTCGTGTGTTTCATTACTTAATTACGCACGTACGCACGAATATTCTTGAAGTAATTCTAATGCCAACTAGTGGAGGTGCTAACATCAAACTATACTGTTGTCTATGGTGTAGACTTGTAATAAGGAAACACCTCAACAGTAGTGGTCCTATATTTAAGGATGGCCTAGGTAGAAACCATGCTTTACATTGTGGAAAGTTGGTTCTGAAAACTAAGTAAAACTAATTTAAAGCTATGCTTTGGGAAAGGTTTGTGTCTCCCCTTATCTTCTCTTCCTCTGTGCTCTTTGACCATTTGTTTTTTCTTGACTAAACTCTACCTTGTTTTACACAACTAATCCTATATATTGAATGAAATTCTTATACTACAAGTTTTGATTTCATTGTGATTCTATTTATGATGTTTAATAGCATCAGTGAGAATTATCAAAAAAAAAATAATAATCAAGCATTGTTTCGTTTCAAATTAGTTGTCGCTATAGAAGAAATTTTTAATCCCCAAAGTGCTCATGATTTCATAAAAATCAGAAAGGTATTTATTTATTTTTCAAACTTATCCTTATTTAATATTGTTTACAACGAATTATTTCTCTTTTTCAAGTCATTTAAAAGGTTTAGGATAAAATTAACGAAGCAATTCATATTCATGTGTCCTAATTATCTTCCGTTAATTACACCTGACATAAATACAGTGAAAATAGAAATTATTGCAACCATCGTAATCATAAATGTCCTATCATAATCGTTTATCAAATAATCGTGTAAGATATATTGTTAGCGGGTTACGTACTAATTCAAATATTAAAGTGAACGTGACATGCATGCATTGACAAAAATTAAGTGATGTACATGTTGGTGCAAGTAGCAAAAGAAGGCAAAAAGGAGAGAAGAATATAACAAAAAGAAGGCGTCGATCGAACGATTTCTGGAATTCACAGGATCCAAGTAATGATTCTGTGTTCACAAAGAATGGCTTGTGTTTAGGGTTGTGTTGTTTATCGGTGAACATAATCGAAGTTTAAGGGTTTCTTCCCCACATGCAAATATGCAACACTTGATGATGATCGTGACTACATTTTGAACAAAAATACCTCTAACATACACGACCAATATAAATCAGATCTAACAACTGTCAAAAACTGTGATAAAATGATACAAACTTCAAATTCGAGTAAAGAGAAAAATTTGCAAGGATCTTACTCGGTTCAAATTTAGCTTAATTAGTATCACAATAATATCTATATACCAAGTAATTTAATAAAGAAATAAATCTAGCTTAACATGGAAAATATGGGACCCTTTACGTTGTAGCAACAACTTCTATAAAAGTATGACTCTAAGGCATTCTCTAATTAGTACAATTTTGTAACCATTAACTTGTGAAAGACAAAACGAAAAAAAGAAGAAGCAAAAAGCTTGCTACAAAGTAGTGACACCAAAGATAGTCTGATACTAATTAAGATTAATCAATTTTTATTAGGGTTTAATTGAAGAAAACTTATCAACATTTTGAAATTTCAACTAATGCAAACATAAATTTTGAATTACTAACGTGTGGTTTTTAAACTATTGGATAAGTCAAATGATTGCTAGCTTGCTAAACTATCCAAATCTTGAATCAAAACCTTTTTTCGGTACAATTTTTGATACCAAAAGAGGAGATTTCATTGCTTTATATCAAGAGTCAAAATGGCAAGAATAAAATTAGGAGGGGTTAAACCTCAAATTGGAGACTTGACAAGGTAACTCGCCTCTCTAAAAAGATGATGGGCTGTAAAATTTGCAGATTACGACCAAATTCAACTCGTACATTAAAGATAGTTGATAGCAATTCTTTGCTTGATGAAAAGCAACAAATAAAGATTTCTTTTTTCTTCAATATTTTTTTTTTTGTAATGAGGAATCACTGATCCAGTATCCTTCAGACATCAAACTAGATAAATATCGAAAAAATTAGTTCAGTCTCAGTTCAGGTGCTTCCCACTCAATATTTGTTCATATGAACTTAAATCCTAAATTAAAAAGTAGAGACGTGGAAATTGAATAGAAAAAGAAAAGAGAAGAGAAAGAGGAAAGCAGAAAATGGAGGAGGCAAATGTAGTTAAAGGGAGGAGGGGTTAGTTAAAGGTTGGTCAAAAGAGCCAAAGGGCAACAAGAAAGCAGCCCAGTCATCGAACGCCGCAACTCTCTCGTAGGCTTACGTTGGCCACACGTGATTCCTTTCTCCAACCACTCTTTTGACTCTTACTCCTCACTCTCACGTGTGCTTCTTGACCATTATCTCTTATTATATTACATTATTACTCATGTTTTCCACCTTTTTTTCTTCCTTTTTTTTGTCGGTAAAAAAAGAAAATAGGGACTATCGAGCGATATCTCCCTGTTGGATGTGATTATATAAATATTTATTTTTTATCGTGATATGTTATTTGTTCTGCGGTAATTGAGATTCATTTACCACGATATTTATTGAGAGCTCACAGAAAAATACATCCAATAAAATATTTAAAAAAATCCAAAAACACAATGATAAGTCTCGAAACTAAGACATCCACATAACTTTGCTCCTTTTTCTCTTCCTTTGTCTTTGACAATTTTTGTTTTACAATACCTATGCAACCTGATTAGCTATGCCTAGTATTTTTATTTTTTGAGGGTTTCAACTTCAATTCTTATACTTAATTGCCAAGCAATTGTGTAATCAATTTTATTAGTGGTATTTCGGGTTGGTTTTTACTAATTTCTTAATGAAATCTTATTATATTTATTGTAAATCATGTGTCTTGACGATTGGTAGATGTATTCAACCGAGGTGATTGAGATATCATTTGTTTTAGGCTTATTGCTTAACATACGATTTTATTCTTAGAGAAACATTTTACGAGTTTGATACAAAAAAGGTGTTTATAAGTGATTATTAATATCGACTCGTAAAAAATATGAGAACATAACACATTATGCAAAAAATTATATATTGGTTATATATTGATCTTAATCTTTGTGTTAATTAATTATCCTTTGTAACTCATATTTTCTACTATTAGTATGGCGGTGTCAATGATAATTTGATATGATGCGGAGAAAAAATAAGTTGAACAAAGAAAAGAAAATAAAAAGTGAAGCATAATGCTGACATTTTCTTGGCTTACAGACGTAGGAAAGAAGAAAATACCGGTGATGTGTTAGGCATCATGTGAATGGCAAAAGAGAGATTGGCTTCAAATTCAACCCAACTTCTGGTTTTGGGGCTGGTTTGTTTTTCCGAAATTTGACAAACATGTGGCAAGAGGTTATAGGTTAGTAGCAGAAGAAAATACTTGTTGACAACTTGTTGGGATGGATCAATCGGTTGTCGTGTGAAACATCTGATTCAATTTGACAACCCAGATGTGAGATTATATGTTATAGTCAACTCAGGCCTAATGTTTTTGTTGTTGCATGCTCTGCTTAGACCTTTAACCGCCTGTTTTTTTAAGTCATGCACGTAACAAGCTTTGTTTTTCTCTTTTTTAATTAATTAAGGACCCCATCTGTAACATCATATTCTAGATTGAAAACTTATTCTTGTTTTTTGAGAAAGTACTTTGTCTTTTATTTGTTTTTTTTTCTAATTTTTTGGTGATGGCATTTGAGGATGATTCCAAATTTCCAACCAAATATTTGTTGCCTAGTCAAGGATAACAACTGCAGGTGTATTTAATATATATGTTTTCTTCTGCATCATACATTCCTCCTAATCCTATCATGACCCACTACTTTTAGTTAAAATCAAGATGGTACTTTTCATAGGTAAAATTTGTTTATGATAAACAACTATTTTGGATTATATGATATACACTTATTTCGGCCTAGTTTAAGGGGTTGAATATATGAATTTGTCTGGAGATTCAGGTTCAAAATCTACTCATGATGAGTCGGCATACTCCATTCTGAACCATTACCAATACTATGAAAACATAAGTCAAATTTTGTAATGAACAAGAATTGCCAAATTCTATACGAAATTTCTGCTTTGCCTTTCATTTCCATTCAAGAAAACAAAAGTTCCCCATTCTTCAAGCCAAAGTACGGAAGCAAAATAGAGGAGCCAACAACGAGAAGGATTCTTGCTCAAAATTTAGTTTGAATATTATTGAATTTGCATTTATACCTAACAGAACTTCCTATTCATTTGCTGAATAGGAAAAACAGAAGCTAATTACAAAGAACGTGCCCTACAAAAGGCTTGTATTTGTAGGACTTCCTTCTGAAAAAGAAGCCGATGAAATAATAACTGAACGAACAGAACAACTGAAAAGAAAGAACCATAATCCTAAATACTCATTTTGAGAAACAAGGAACTTTAGCTTGTGAGTCCAAAAATTGAATCAAAGCAGCTGCTCCCACAATTCGGAGAATGGTAAAAGGTCAGCAAAGAAGGATTTTGA
>CAODLS012507799.1:0-16074 GCA_948243855.1 Flueggea neowawraea
CCTAGAATGAGTGCAGTCACAAAAGCTCCAGGCAGACCATTCTTTAACAACTCAAGATTGTCAAAAGTTGATCTGGAGAATTTAAAACATTAATTTTTATAATTGAACATAACCAACTAATTTAGCATGATGGTTAACCAACGACAGGCATCACATTTTATCAACATAATAAATTCAAAACCAACAGCTAACATAAATTTACACTCGTTTCCATTATGTGAATTAAATCATAGGCAAAAGTTTGCACAAGAAAAAAAGCCTGCTTTTCATAGCAATATCTTATGCATAACCACCCAGTTAAATCACTTCAAAATGGTTAACGCCCCAATATATTGAACGTTAAAGTTAATCAATGTGGGGATGCACAGGTAAAAAAGATTAGCTATAATAGATTATAGATTGAAGCAATCCAGACTCAACAGAAATATGAGTGGAATGTACATACATTAAGTTGGACTGTAATGCCGGAACATTTCGAAGAAGTAATGTGAAAATTGTGACCAGTCCAAAAACCCCGGCTGCGAACCACTCTGGAACAGCTGCAACACAAAACCATACCATTATATAGTTTACAGATACAATAAGTTACCTCTTAGAAAGAACAGCCAATTAAGTACCTGTTGTCTCTGGTTGTAGGGTCTTTTTTGGAACTACAACGGCCACTGGTTTGTCATCCTCTGGATTAACTAGAAGGAAAAGCTTATATTGATCCTCAAATTTATTCTGTATATAAATTGTGAGGAAATTTGTATAATGGCTGTCGTGAAACTTCATGGGAAACATAAAAACTAATTGGAGAATCCATGCATACCTGCATTCGGTTTGATATCTTTTCATAGCTTTTAGCAGCCTGCCCTCGCAAATTTCCTTTGAATAAGACTCCACCCTACACAATGCAGAACCAAAAATCTGGAAAATTAACAAGAAAGCCACAAAAAGAATGATCTGATGGACATTAAAGTGGTCCAACGTCATCTCTTGTTTATATTTCATTAACATTTTAGGTCTTACGCCCTTTTAAAACCAGACTCAATTTCCAGAAAGAAGTCAAACTCATTCAAAGAAGGTAAAATATAATTTCAAAGATCAACATGAATGAGACCTTTTGTCAAAATAGAAGCAACTGAATTCGTTTAGCCTTAAAGAACAAGTTTTCTTGGGCAAAAGATGATAAGAATATGCAATATTATCAATGCAATTGGCTCACCTCATATGGCTCTTGGCTTGTCACGAAAAAAGTATCAAAACCAAAAACTTGGTCCTTAAGAATGTCGACTGTTCCCTTTGGAATCCTCAAAGACTTGTCCAGCTGTTGCGGCTGTTAGGAAATTCACAAAGTTATAAGAAAGAGAGAACGAGAGGAGATGCATCCTTTAGTGGAGCATATTTTACAGTACTTATAATGATCACCTTCACACCTGGCAGAGGGGATCCGCTAGCAACTTCTACTACATCAGCGTCCTGTTCCAAATAAAGCACAATGCCATGAGGGTCAAAAAGGAAATCACATAATCAGCTTCCTTCAAGTGAAGGATATTCACACGAAACAATAAAAGAATTCAAAAAACGAATTTGAAACTTTAACAGATAAGAAGACTAATACAATTTAAAAGAAAATGTTCGTAAACATCAAATACGACAACCAGGATCCAAAAAACTCCAATTCTTTTACATTCCACATCTATAATGCGACAAATTAAGTAACTAAGCAAATGAAACATTCTTTTCCCAAATGTATTCTCACAGCAAATAAGAACATGTACCGTGGTGGAGGTGGCACCTTCGGCCTCAGTCTCGCCACCATTATTGTTTATTTGATTGGCAACTGTAGGCTGAGAATCAGACTGGATATCCGTGGGTGCTTCGGAATCGGAGGTCGAACTCGAAGACACCTCTCCACTTTGATCCTCTTCTTTTTCCTATATATATTCCCAAACATGAAACTAAGTTATGCACATAAGTAATCCAAACAAAGCAAAAGGCAGCAAAACAAAGTAGAATTGCCTTATCATTGTTGCTATCCGGTTCAGTCTGCGTTTCTGTAACCCTACAAACAATCCTTCTCTTATCGGAAAACCTAAATTAACCGCCATAGAAATTAGCATTAACTACTGTTTACTAGTAACCAAACGCATATCAACAATCCAGAAAAGCCAATAAATGTACCTAGAAACGTAGTGCAACTTCAAGTCTCTTCTTCGACATCGTTTCAGCTGAGAAATCACAGACGGAGCCAATAAAGAGCGAGAGCTGGCGCACCGCGGCAACGATAATAATGGGGAAAGATTGCTGCGGAAAGTAGCGGAAACACTCATCTTCATAGTCCAGAAGAGGGAGAAACAATATAATTAATAAAACCCTAGCGCCATCGATATTCGGAGAGAATTACAGATTGAGGGTTTTGGGATTGAGACTCTTATCTGGAGATTTTTTCCTTTCAAGATAGACATGGAGACAACTGCAACAAAAATTATCCGTTCAAATATATATATTTTTTTTGTTTTTTCAATTCGTCGCTTGAGAACCCGCCTAAATGATATTTCCTCTCATCCTACCAATAGAAAACCGAAACGTGGAAATTTCAGTTAGCCATCCCGAAATCTTTTGTGACGTGGAAGAATATTACCCGGTTCGGACCATAGTTTTGACTTTCAGGTATGTGGATCACAATGTTGACTTCAAATGCAAAAACTGAGCCAAATTAACAAACAGAACATTTCTACCATTTTCATGACCAACAAAGCTACACTGGTTCTGCAAAATGGAATACTCCAAACTGAGCCAATGGCATTAGCAAGTGAAACTGGAACGAAAGAAAGGGTAAATGATGTACAGAAGTGTTGTAGACTATGTCCGTAAGTTAGGTTTATCCACTGAGGTATTGTCCGCTCTGGACTTATGTGCCTTTACGTTTTTGTCTAAGAAAAGACGTTTCAGTGATTTGAGGGAGGAAGTTGCTTATAAACGACCATTGGTCTCAACTCCTAGACGATGTGGGAGCATAACACTATAATAGCCCCCAATCGAGGCTAAGGGGCTTTGGAACACAGTTTTAACCCAACGCCTTTTTACTCGAGCCCCCACAGATGGTGTTAATTGTTGTGAACCATGTTCGTGTACTAGACTCATTCACTGAGGTATTGTCCGCTCTGAACTCATGAGTTCTCACGGTTTTGTCCAGTAAAAGGCGTCTCAGTGGATTGAAGGAGGAAGGTACTTATAAGCGACCATTGACCTCGATTCCTAACTATGACACTGCAAGAAGAAAACTACAGTGTGTTAGTTGCCTACATAAAGATGCTCTACATGCTTCAAGTTCCAGTTTCTAACCAAGTTGAAATTGACACCAGTGTATCATTGTCATCATCTCAGACAGGATGCTCTAAATGCTATAGGAAACATGGTTTCCTTATTGGCCATAAAGGACCCATCATGACAAACTTAATTGAAACACAAATCCAGTGTTTGTCTAGAGCATCTCAATCAATTGTACCTCAGAACACTCTTTATTCTTCTACACCATATTTTTCTAATTAAGTGAATCTAAGCTTATATCATCAGGCTTTTCAACACAATCCTTATAACCATGCTTTTCTTGCTCAGCCATATCCGCAAACAACTTCCAATTTACATGTCTCGGCGGGTTTTTTGCCTACACCAGTTCACTGTTATCAACAGGACAATTCACGTTCACATGCCTCTGTAGGTGCTTTAACTTCAGTTCAGTCTGACCAAGTTTCCAGCTCCACTCCACGTGATTCTTCTTCACCTCAGATTCATTCAGTTACTGCCTCTCTCTCATTTATCAATATTGAAGGTACATTAACTGATTGGATCTTGGATAGCAGAGCGACTGATCATGTGGCTTGTTTTTTATCTTTATTTTCTGAATTTCATACTATTGATGATGTGTTTGTCAAACTGCCAAAATAAATCTACTGTGAAGGTCAATCCCATAGGAACTGTTAAACTTACTTCCTTACTTGTTCTAACAAATGTGCGTTTTGCGCCTCATTTTTCCTATAATCTGATCTCTGCTAGCAAGCTAACTGCCACTGGTTCTTGTTGCTTGCTATTTCACAATGATATGTCCTTAATTCAGGCCCTTCTGCAATTGATGATGATTGGACAAGCTAGACAAAGACATAGCTTGTATCATCTGGTCTTGTCACATCCCATAGTTGTAGTTCATTCTGTTTCTACTTTGAAGACTATCAATCTATGGCATTCACGTTTGGGACAAGAGGTTAAAGGACGTTGCAGCGATCCTTCTATCACTGATGATCATTCAATACATTGTGATTACCGCCATTATGCCAAGCAAAAGAGACTTACTTTTCCTCTTAGTTCTTCTATTACTAGTAGAGTTTTTGAACTGATACACGTAGATATATGGGGGCCTATGTCATTTTTTACTTCTTCTCATCATCGGTACTTTCTTACATATATATGGGTTGAAACAGGAGAGTCGTCAATGGTATGTCAAGCTTTCCTCTGCCTTGATTGATTGGGGTTTTCATTCAGCACCATCTGATCACTCTATTTGTCAAGCATACTGAAAACTCATTCTTTGCATTACTTGTCTATGTCGATGATGTGATTGTAGTCGACAATGACATGCACTTGGTTTCTGGTATCAAATCTTTTTACATGACTTATTCAAAATCAAGGACCTTGGTGAGTTGAACTATTTTTGGGGGTTAGATGCTAGATCTAAGAAAGGACTTCACATATGTCAGAAGAAGTTCATATTGGATTTGTTGAAAGAGACTGGTTTTTTGGAATCAAAACCCTTCCTTACTCGTTGTTGCTTCGATTTCAGCAACAAGTAAAGAAAGAACACGAACAGTTGGAAAACTCAAACAACACCTTGAAATTTACAAATACAAACAAAGTGAGGTTGTGTTGCTTCCCGATGGAGTCTTCGATACTCAAGTAAGTAAAGAATTTAACAAAAAGTATAAGAATTGAGTAGAAAAACCCCCCTTTGCACATAATCCTCATGTCTATATATACCATGATAGTGAATGAATAATTTTAATGTAACATTTTGTAACATTTCTTCATTGATGATGGTCTTTGTAACGCATCATCATTGATGATGGTCTTTGTAACGTCACCGTTACAATTCAGAATTTAATAAGTTCAATAATCTTTTTATTCATGTCTCATTAATTGTTCCCCACTCTTTTCTTTGAATTATTTGGAGATAAGAGTAGAAAATTACGATTGTGCATCTCTTAGTCTATATGACATGATATTCAAGACGATAATGGGTGCCTACCTTCTAGCAAGCTTTTACCCTCTAGTTCTTTAATGTCTCATTGCTAATATCACTAGTCAGCGTCCGGTTTCCCGTAAGCTTGATGACTATATGTGATGTTCAATTTTTCACTGCGTGTGTTCTACAATGAGCGCCCGATTTCCCGCAAGCATTATGCTTCATTGCACATGGCAGTTTATCTTTTAAGTGCTTGTATTCATGGTGAGAGCTTGATTTATCGCAAGCTTTTCTACTCACTATCTTTGTCACGTGAGAGTCCGATTTCTCGCAAGTTTTTCTACTCACAATCTTTGGAGCATGCCTTAATGACAATACCACTTGAGGGTTTACTTGCCAAATGCTTTAGCGAATAATCTGTCGCGTGCGTTCATGACAATACCACTTAAGATTTCACTTGTCACACGTCTTAGCGAATAATCTGTCGCGTACGTTCATGACAATACCACTTGGAGTTTCACTTATCACACGTCTTAGCATTTTATCATTAGTCAACGCCCATTTTCTCATGGGCTCTTTTCATGTTGTGTGGCTAACCTCCAAGTTCTCCTATTCTTTTAACTATAAAGAGGATTATTATGCATGCCTAAATTTAGCTTGAAGAGAATTTTGGAGAAGCAATAATAAAACTGAGAAGTAAAGGCTATATTCTCCTGGTGCAAGTATAATTTTCAGAATTCATCACAAAAATTCTTATTTCAATACTATCAATTGAAAGATAAGACAAAAATTCAATGACTCGTAAATAGATTTAAACAAGTAGCTATTAAACATATCATAATACGGAGATAGGCTATGGAATTTGAGAGGTTAGGAATTCCAAATCATCGCATCCAAAATTGCCCAAAAAAGAAATTCCAAGTAATTGTGGAATATAAAATCTCCCACAGTTATGAAACAAGACCAACATCATCCTTTTTATCAGAACAACAAAAATGGCTCTTTGGCCAAATGTGAATAAAAAGTTCTCCAGCACATTCATGCCGAAAATGGCTTAACTGAATTTGTTGGTTTGTTAATTGATTTCTATGGAAAGTCTGGACCCAAAAATCAACTATCTAGAATTCTTATACAATGAGGTCCAGATTCTTAGTTCATGAGTAAAACGACAAAAGAACAATCTTTGAAAAAAAAATTATAAAATTCTTGGTAACATTGCTGGAAATGAAACAGATTGCACTGGAAGTCACAAATAATGAGATTATCAAACAACAGAACAAACAAAGGCAAGTCCTGCTAAGAGAGAAATACATACATAATCCTCATAAACTAGAATTCAGAATTGCCATCACCAACATATCAGTGTCAAAAGGGAAAACTTCAAGCAACAATAATTTTCAGTGAATCAATTTGAAAGCATAACTTTTGCTCCAAAACGAACCTTCAGAACTTATACTACTCGGGTCCATCAGAATTTTAATGGATTTACTGGTCCTTCAAAGATTTAAAAACAATTAAGCCAAATAAATTGAAATTTGATTTATGGTATAGCTAGGGACAACTTGACTCAACTTTAAACTTTTAATTTTAAGCTAATTGCAGGCACATTCTCTACATAGGTACTCTTTTGTTTAAGGTATCTGATAGTCATTTTGCCAACAGACATGACTAAATTTGAAAGATAACCGAACAGAGGTGTGCTGGTTCGACGACAGTCAAATTCTATACACTTCATTGAGTGATTACATAAATTCTTACTCATTCTAATGAAAATAACTGAGCTGTCACACAACAATAATGAAACTTAGTTTCGTACAACTTTAAAGATCAAACACAGCAACAATCAAAAACCCATCAAGCAACAATACTAAAACAATTAAACCCATGAACAAGTTCACAGAAACTTCAATTCCAACAAAACGTAACCGGTAAGGCAAGGAAGTTGCTAATCAATTTCTACAACCTTGAGAAGAAAAGCTCCAAAATTTAAAATGAAAGTTGATAATTTAGGATTACTCACCAACCAGCAAGGCAAGGAAGTGACAGTCGATTTAAGCATTACTCACCAACTAGTAAGGCAAGGAAGTGACATCCGATAAAATTAGAACGTGTCGTTCTAGTGGAGGTCGAAGATGGGAAGATCATGGACATTTGTGGGGGGTGGAAGCAACAGAGTCAGTAAGGAACAAGAGACTGGAGAAGTGGGCTCTTCTCTGCCGGCCACAGCTTGAATAACCATAAGCAAGGCTTTTCGTTTGTTTTTCCACATACGGCTCTAATTGTTGTTGCTTCGATTTCAGCAACAAGTAAAGAAAGAACACGAACGGTTGGAAAACTCGAACGACACTTTGAAATCTGTGAACACAAACAAAGTGAGGTTGTGTTGCTCCTATAGGGAGTCTTTGATGCTCAAGTCAGTAAAGAAATTAACAAAAAATATAATAATTGAGTAGAAAACCCCCCTTTGCACATAATCCTTATGTCTATATATAGCATGATGGTGAATAAATAATCTTAATGTAACGTTTTGTAACGTTTCGTCATTGATGTTAGTTTTCATAACGTTTTGTCATTGATGATGGCCTTTGTAACGCCTCATCATTAATGATGGTCTTTGTAACGTCACCATTACAATTCAGAATTTAATAAGTTCAATTATCTTTTTATTCATATCTCATCACTCCTAAATCAGGACTGTAGGCTTGTTAAGGAAGGAAGAAGACTTGTTGGCAAGCTGTTGTATCTGAGCACGACTCGACCTGACATTGCCTTTTCTGTTCAACAGTTGGCTCAATTGTTAGATGCTCCCACAGAAGATCATCTTATAGCAGCACATCGAGTATTGTGATACTTAAAAGGGTTGATTGGTCAAGGATTATATTTTCCAATCACTTCAGAATGTAAATTGCAGGCGTATGCTGACGCAAATTGGGGTACGTGCAAGGATACGAGAAGGTCTATAACAGGTTTTTGTATTTTTCTTGGCAAGTCTCTGATCTCATGGAAGGCTAACAAACAAAGTACTGTCTCTCGTTCTTCCTCGGAAGCATAATATAGAGCATTAGCTTCAACCAGTTGTGAAGTTTAGTGGCTATTGTATTTGCTCAGAGACTTGAAGCAACCTCACTCTTTGCTAGCAAGTGTGTTTTGTGATAATCAATCGGCTATCTATATTGCACAAAACCCAATTTTTCATAAGAGAACAAAGCATATCGATGTAGACTGTCATATTGTTAGAGAGAGACTTTAGGAAGGTGTCATAGCTTTGCTTCCTGTTTGCAGCATACATGATACATCAAGTTGCAGATTGCTCCACCAAGCCTTTATCCACTGATCAATTCCAATCCATAAATCCAAGCTGAGTCTCGAGTTTCAGCTTAACTAATGACATCACATGACAGCAGTTTTTTGTAAATGCTGAGTCAGCATGTTAATTATGTGCATAAATAGCAATCTGTAATTCTAATTATGTTTAATGAGATTGATGTTGCTTCTCTCTAAAGTTTTGTGAAGTAAAAAAGAAACTCTTCAAAAAAATTTACTTCTTTATAAATTATACAAAATAGAAACTTAAAGATACAAATATAAAATATTATTCTCTCTAATACGAGATCAATTGATTCAATTAATAAAGTGGAAAAATTATTTAGAAAATACCACGTACGTATGTGAGACAAAGGTGACACGTGAAAACTATCAATTACAATTATTTTCTACTTCTTTTGTCTTAATAATTAAACGTTATGAATATTTGTATTATTTCTCATATAATTTAAAATTGATTAAATTTTCAAGTTTTTAATGAATAAAATAAAATAAAAAATATTATGCATGTGTCACGCACGAACCCTTAAACTAATTTCTATATTGAAACCTTTAACGACTATACAGAGTCGACCATAGACATGGGGGGGAAAGCGCATATCGAACTCATTGCACTAAGGGAGCATTGTATACACCAAATTTCACCTATAAATGAGAATGAAAGTAAAACATACTCAGTAATCGGAGGAAATGACTGTTAAGGGGGTAATATGATTCTCATTCTATATCTTAAAACAGCAAACCAAACAACTCCATTCCGTTCATATATTTTAGCCATACCAAACGGCCTTTTTTCCTTTTTATTGGAAAGTGCACTACTGTTTCATTGATGAAGAGAATTCGTACAAAGAGGTTAGATGAACTTCGAAACCGGCATAACAGCCATATGTGGTGGGAGATCAAAACTGGCACTAACATGGTAAGACAAACATCCTAAACCATACAAGCAGCTACTAGAACAACTCTAAAATAAACAAGAGTCACCATGGTTTGGCAACAGCCATGACGGACCGTGCAGAATCGAAGCAACCAACGCAACATGGCCGACGACAATCCAGACGCAAGACCCACAAGCCACTGACAAGGGAAATCACAGACCGTCGCAATTACGATATGATCCTTCAGCCCTTCAGAACCTGCATCACAAAAACCAGCTGGATACCAAACGGCTCCTTACTACTAGTGAATATAGTAATGATGATGACTATTATGTTTGAGACATTTATCTCAATCTGGACCAAGATTTTTGATAGCGGTCGTTTATTTGGATTATTGGTCGTTCTCGTTCCCCAATTACAATTCATTGGGAGAATTTTACAACCCATTGAAATTTTATTATTTCAAAACCTTGGTTGTTTGATTTAGGCAGAATTTTATATGGTTAGAAGTATTTGCATGCAGAAATTCTTTTTCCATGACTTACAAGACGAGTTGAAATAAATGGCAATTTCAAACAGTTATAACAAACCCAAAGTCTAGACAGCTTGTGATTTGAAATATATATATATATATACACACACACACAACTGAATGAGCTTCACAATCAAACATTGATTAGGAGATTGTCTCTTCGGGGAAATCTGATAAAATTGGAACGAACAGAGAAGAATTATTGATTAAGATTGAATTCTCTAATGTGTACTCACAAAATCACTTGTCTGACTACATGTCAGTTGGTCTCGTTAGAGTTAGAGACTGAGTTAAACATATGACTGCAAAAATCACTCAAAATCAACAGTATTAAAGCGGTTCATCATAATTCCTATACAAGTCTAGGGTCTGTATAAACAGGTTTTCTGATAACTATCAATATCTGAACTGGTCGTATTAACATAGCATAAAGCATTTAGAACCTGCTGAACTTGAACTTCTGGGCAGGGAACAAAATCGAGCAACAGAGGACCAGGGCGGTAACTATGTAGCTGGTACTAGAGATAAAGCATCTGGCTCTTCCTCATCATCACTGCTAAGCCAACCATAGCAAGGTTTATGCCTCCGAGGTGGAAGAGAATCAACAGTTGGAGGTAAACATAATACTGGAGAATGAACTCCTTCAGGCGATTTTTGCATGGAATGCAAAAGATCTCCAGGCTTGACACCGAACAATTTGTCATTCAAAGAGCATTAAGCAATGTTCGTTTTGTCTGAGAAAGTTATCGATGCAGAGGCAATCTGAGGCAGGGGTAGCATATCTGTTTCAAGCTTTCTGTCTGGATGATCCCTTAAAGGAGATAGCATGACTTCCTTTGATTTTGGAGAGTGAACAATTTCATCCCATAAAGAAGCAGGGTATGATAATGTAATTGCAGCTTAAGAAAATTTCTTCAAGATACAATAATGAATAAACAATGAGGGCAAACTATAATGCACAAATTGCAAGTATCATAGATCAATTTTGATGAGTTGTATTATCTGATCCAAGTATAATAAAGTTTTAATCAATTGCAGAATCCAAGATCTCATCAGAAATTGAGAATTTGAGATCCATGGTTAAGCAACCGCAAACAACATTAAATCACATCCACCTATACTGGTGTTTATTTAATCTTTCATTTCAGAAAGAGATTGACAAGACTTCAAAGAATAACAATGAAAGAAAAATTTACTTCCAATCAAACACAATAATAAAGCTTCAATACGATTGTTCCATAGCATAAGGAAGTTAGATAAGTACTTGATAGGCTTCACTTCAGTAAGCATATAAATCACAATGCAATTCATTTCAAAAGCACAAAAGGATAAAAAAAAATTAGCTCGACTAAAATTAACCAACAAGTTCCATTAAATTCAAAGAAGCAATGAATAGATTAATAAACAATGTTTCTTTTCAGCCTTTTTTTCTCTTTGCTTCAACTCAATTTCCATTAAACAAGATTATGCGTAGTGTTTCAGTTATGAAAACAAGAAAGCATTAAAAAATTCAACATAATCCAATTTCAAAATATAAATCTAACCAGCCTTTTAACAACAATTTTATCAGAAACCAAGAAGAAACCTCTGCATTTCGCCACTAATTAATCACTTAATCCAATATCAAGCAAATGCTTGCACTAATTCAACATGACCAAAAAACAAGAGAGAAAGTTTACTACCTTAGCTGGCCTATCCTCGATTAGTAACTTAGGTTCATTGTTGTCATTCTGAGAATTCTCCAACTCTTCAAGTATGGTCTCTATCAGAAGCTTGTAAGAACTATCCTCAATAAAAGTCCAACCATGATCACCACCATAGACCTGAAGCACATTTTTCACTTCGTCAAATTTAAGTCTAAAGACGTAAAACTGCAATCTTCTAAATCCCAAAAAAAGGAGGAATTTATTTCATCATACTTAATTCAAAAATCAGGGTTTGGTTTTTAGGGAACATTAAACGATCAAAACTCAAAATGAAATGACTCTGTGAGCGATAAAGTCGTGACCTTTAGGAGATTTCTGACGGTTCTGCGAACTAAGGATTTAGAAAAGCCCATGGGACGAAGAGCATCAAGTGCCGCATCGATGCGTCTCAGACCCACCTGCAATACAACCAAATGTCAACGAAAAGTCATGGAAGAAAAATAGGTTTGGAGTGTTAAAGTGAAGGGCACGAAACTCTTCGAGTTCTTCTAATTGGAGACATTAAGAAAAGAGTGAACTTGCAACCTCGACATTGACAAAGAGCAAAGAGCGTGAAGTTGTCAGGTTTTAACAAGTTTTAATGAGAGAGAGCAAGCGTGAATCAGATTTGGGCCACACTTGCTCAAAACATCAATAGTAGTAGATAACCCAATAACAAAACAAACCAAACCAAGGCCCAACTGCATTGTCAGGCCATAAGTCCATGATTCAACACTCTGAGTGACGATTCGGTTCGCGGAATAGAATATAAGTGATTATATTTAAATTAAATATTATTTGAAAAATTATCTTATCTTTCACTTTTTAAACGAGTTAAGAATATTTTTTAAATAAATTTAATTTGAGTCGCTGTGCAAACATGTTTCATGGACTTGTATGTTAGATTGTTAAGAATTGCAATTCTATGAATTTGTGAAATTTGTATTCTAACGAATACATGTTCCACAATTAAATACTAGAGTATAAATTTCACATGAATTTTGTTTCATTTTTTTATAAGTAAATTTGTTTCTATTTCATGTGTATTCTACAAACCAAACATATTTTTTATTTTTTAAAATTTTTTGGTCAAAGAAAATCTCGACTTCTAAATAAAAAAGACTTGCCAAAAAAAGTGGATATGACATTGCTATCATAAGAATTAAGATAGGACTTCGTCTAGCAAACAGTATTTTAAGCTCACTTTTCTTTTCACTTCTCAAGCGCGTTTCCTTCAATTTACTTTTTATAAAGTTGTTAATTTCCGTCAAGAAAAGAAAAAATGAAAAGTAGTGAGAGATATGCATCATCTCTTTATGGACAAATATTTTGTAGACCTAACAGAAAATCCATCTAATCCACTTTGTTCTAATAAAATGTCATTTCAAACCCACCTCATTTTTGCTTTCTCAAAAGATCAAACATTCATCTTTCTGCATTGTAAGTTGAGTTATTTTCAGTTGTCAGTTCATATACGCAGACAAAAGAAATTGCAATCCATGCATGCATACTTCGGTTTTATCCATTTTCAATCAATTTCTCAATTGACATTTCCTTTTGGATTAATTTACAAACGCTTTCTCTGAGTTTTATCGCTTAAGTATGGTATGGTTTTTACTGAATCAACAACTTTTTTTTTACTATGACCAAACGAACAAATTGCTAATCAGTTGAAGAAGTATACTTGACGCGTTCAGTACGCATTAGTATGAATTTCCGACTATTAGAGAAGATCAGGGGACCAAATTGTAACAAAAAAAGATTAAGGGACTTAAAATGAAGATGGTGTCTACAAACAGTCAGACACCGCCGACTTTATCTAAATCATATTTTTTTCTCAGCCAATCATACGGTTTCTTAGATCCAATTTGACCGGTCAAATAATATTATAATAATGATACAACCTTTGTCACGACCTATTTCCGGGACCATGACTGGCGTACGAGATAAACCGTCTATGGGAGTCTGGCTCATCTCGCACAAGCTTCATTATAAATAACTATTACCCAAAATCATATTTTAAATAAAATAATACAAACCAAATAAAAGTTTAAACCTCATTTAATAAAACAAATATATATAATTTTATGTGCGAAAATAATTTCAAATTAAAAGCATTTGAAATAACAGAGACAATAACAAAAAATATAAACAAAGTCCACAGGAATCCGGTGAGAAGCCTCTAACAAATCATACAAACAGAGTCCGATCAAAAGGGCACTAACCGCAACGTTAGAATACCTCACTGAGCATTAGAAGTCAAATATCACAGTCCGCAAGAATCACATGTATGATGATAACAAACAGGGACAAAACAAAGAAAGGGGGTCAAACTCAGTGAAGGACAACACTTCAGATCGTCTCATACGTGCCTCACAAAGACTATTTTGAAAACAGTTCAAAAATACCACATACAAATATAGTTAACATATATATACACGCTACATGTATATTAGCGATTCAAAATCATTTCGAAATCGTTCACATCCAAAGCAAACAACGTACACGAAAACCTTTAGAAGTTAAACTAAAATCTTTTCAAGATTTTCTTCAAAACTTATCAAAGCTGATGCGTTTTCAATAACAAAGCAAAACGTTTTACCTCATCGGAGATTCCAAAATAAAACCCTTTTAAGGTTGTGCCAAAACTTCAAAACAAAAGTCATAATCCGTTTAATCCGTTGTCAAATATTTCAGAAAGAAGATCAAAACATTTCTAGTTTTAGAGAAATTCTAAAGTCAAAGTTTGTCACGCAGGCACAACAAAATCCTTTCAGATTTAAATCTGAGTCAAAACATATAACATAGATTCGGGACTAAAGCAATCGTGATGTGAACTCCGCCACCAATTATGAAATGTGTGGATCAGCCATAAATGTGATGTGTACCCGTCTCTATCAATATCAAATCATATGCGGGCAACATGATTACTGACACTCCTGATAGCTGTGTTGTCTCAATCATTAGTATACCAAAGGCTACGTACCCCGTAGCGCAAATGTCATGTCTCCAAAACATGTATATAATATAATTAAATCCATAAACAAGCGGTCATCCGACCGAGTATATCTATAAGATATATTTTGCCAAAATATGATTTTTTTGGTCTGATTGATAATATAATTATACAAAGCACCAGCAACAACGCCCAGAGCTTGTAGTCCAACTAGTGATACTCCAGGGAGTGGCTCTTGGCCACCCGAGTCGAATCGGCACCTTGTTGGAAAAATGAGTGCGTGCGTTAATGCCTCTCCGTGTTGTGTTGAGGCTTGACCAAAAAAAAAAGCACTAGCAGCAACCATTTTTTTGCAATATAATATAGATTGTTTACGTATTAACTGTATAGAGAAAAATATAGACATTGCTATTGATCATTCTAAACCAACATTCACCATTCACAGATATTCTACTCTCTTAACGAACATGGAAAGAAAAACAACGTATTAATATGTGGGAGATGCTATTGCCTGCTTATCTATTAACACATGAAAGAAGTGATCTAAATGGTGTCGAGGGCCAGGAGGGAGACTGTAAGAGGAAGGGTTCAGGCTTCAATGGTGTTTCGCGGTGGCCGGAGGTGGGCACTGGTAGCACTTGGCAAACAGACCAAATGTGTCAACTTGCTTGACGAAATTGGTCATGCTAGCCCATCCTCCTAATCCAAATCCAACCACAAATACCCATATCACCACAAATGCATTCACTGCATACATTGCTGTCCAACTTGGTATGAAAAATGGTGGCTTCTCTGCAGCATTCTGCACGTAAAAGAAAAAAACCACGGTTGAAATCTAAAATCAGAATTTACTTTCCGGGTTCATGAAGCAAGCAAAAGTTAGTTATTTTGGTGCAAACTACAGGCGTTCTCATCCATTGTAATGGTCTAAGACTAATTTTGTTAGGCACTTAGTCACAGTCAAGACGAAGTGTGTTTAGTGGAGGCACATAAACAGGGTCATCTCAGAGAGAGAGCAATTGCCAGCTATTGCAAAGATATGGTGAGTACAAAGAGTAGATTTGTGAATGTAGCACATAACTGATTGACATGGAGATACCACCAACCTCATCTAGTACTCATAAATTTCCTATTCCATGCCATGGAACCCCACCAGTGGGGGCTACAATTTGGAAGTCACTTCCAAACCCAAGCTAATCTACCAAAGCTTGAGCCGTCCATGACATGGATCTGTCTGTATTTGGTCAGTAAGATGAAATCTCTTATTTAATCAATAAATCACAGAAAACCAAAAACAACTTTAATTAGATTTGGTCTCCTTAATTTCTGCAAAATTCAAAGTTGGAAACACCAAAGTCATGACCACTATGAGTGCAAACCTGCTTGGCTCTCATACGCAAACAAACTAAATTGCTGATATCACATGAATAATAATCAAGTTAGATACCAAACAAACAGGTCGCTAGTCCAAATATTTT
>CAODLS012508024.1:0-15287 GCA_948243855.1 Flueggea neowawraea
CGGCAATAAATGATTTTGGTAGCTGGTCATGGAAAATGATAACATTTTATTGTTGCAATTAATTCCTTGTAGATGGGAGGGAAGAATAAAACTAAAGAGAGAATTTTGGAGTTATTTTTAGAGACAAATTCTTTGAGGGTAATGAAGTCTTTTCACATTACCTAATCATAATTAATTATTTAATGACATTAATTAAAGTACATTCTAGTCATTCTATCCATCTCAATTCTAGCCATTTAGCAGTATCCTAGATAAAAGAATGGTTGTTAAGATTCAAGGCATTCGAATTTTAAGGTGGGTTTTACTTCCTCAATTTCTGTGCTAGTCATGCCGTTAATTTGGGTTATTCTCCATATAAATCAAGTAACATAATACGGGTGATTACTATCTAAAATTTTAGGAAAATTTTTGTCTATATTTAGTATATGATTCTGTTCATATATCAAACCAATTAGAAAATAAAATTTTCTTTGAAATATAAATTAAAATAGACTCAATTATTTGTATATTATTTTTTGATTAGTTTAGTATATAAGTTGAATTATATATTAAATATAGAAAAGAATTTTCCAAAATTTTATGACGGTGGCACAACTATTAGATTTTCGAAACACGTGGAATGTTAGCATCCCAATCCTTTTTAAGCAAATTATAGACAGCCTAAAAAAGATTGTTTTGAGTTACATAGCCATCCGTGTTGCTGTTAACACATCGATAGCCAGGGAATTGAATTGAATGAGAACTTTACGTCATCCTTGGTCCCTTGCTCAACCAAGGCCATGATAAATTGTCCTAAACATGGAATAAATTTGCTGAGTCATAGTGGAGGGCCAAAAGTGATTTTAATTTCAAAGTGTAAAATTAAAAGGTTAAATTATTGTTATATTTATGTATTTTATTGTAATTTTGTATTGCGTCTTTAAATTTAAAAAAAAATTATTGTATCTTTACTTGTAAACTGTGTCGATTCAAAATATATCTTGTTGGTATTTGTTTATTCCAGTTACCAGCAAAAAACAGATACAAACAAAATATATTTTAGACTGACATAATTTATAAATAAAAATATAATATAAATTTTTTTAAAATTTAAAAATATAATAATAGATTATGATAAAATATAGGAACGCTATAAGTAATTGTACCAAATTAAAATTGAGACGAAAAAACATTAAGATTGGAGGTCCCTTTTGGAGACAATTTTAGGGTAAAAATTGAAGGCTAAAATCTTTGTGAACTGTTCTATCTGAGTAACCGCCTTGAAGTCAAGGTTTAGTTGACATTGGCAATAATAAACCTCTGCAACAGTGACAGATAAACCCTCCTCTCTCCCTCGCGCACCCACCTAACAAAGTGACCTCCTGCAAAGACCACACCACTTGTTCCCGCCACTCGAAACAGAGAAACCCATCAAGAAAAAATGGTGGTGTTGGAAGCAAGGAGTCTGAGAAAGGCAGTGGTCCCGTCCACTCTCATTGAAAATCCTTCCCCTGGAAACATTCAGTCCACGCGCCTCGCTCTTCATGTACTCCCCCACTTTTATTTTTTTAATTTTTGTTATTCGATTCCCAGGGTTGTTTAACAGGGGCAAAAATGGTGCCTTTTTTGTTTGTTGGTTTTGGTTATGCAGGTTAATGAAGATGATTCTTCTTGTTGGGTCTATGTAGCTTCTGGTTGTCAGGTCTACAAGCTTCAGGTTAGAGTTTATCATTATATTTGTGCTTACCCATTTTCAAAATTTACTTTTCTCCTTGTTTGATGTGAGAATTGCTAATGTTTCATCGTGCATTCTTAAAAAAGATTCAGCATTTTTTTTGGCGCTTTTGGTGGAGGTTGCGCAGTTCAATATTTTAAAAACACAATATGAGTTTAGGAATGATATTGTACTGGGTTTCAAGGACCGAGGCTGTTTCTTCCAATAAGAAATATCGAGTTATCCATCCCTGAAATAGACAATTCTCAACTTTGTGATGTATCTTCTTTTGGCATACCAATGGCTTGTTTGCAACTCATTAGTACTGCGCCGAGAGGTCGAGAGTTCTATCCTGGGAGCAAATAAAATGACTTGTCAAAAAAAAATCTTCTTTTGGCAATTTAGAATTTATGTTGTATGAAGGTGAAAATATCATAATTGCGGAAACCAAATTCGTGGAAAACTTCTGATGAAACAGCATTGACCACAGTTTTGATTAAAATATATTATGGAGATCATAAAAGTAGTCAATGGATAGAGCCATGAACTGTCTTCGAAAAAGGCCAGAATGGGTTGGAGGAGGATTTGGCAACTCTCATGGTACTCGTAAATGGGAATTTACTTGTAAGAGGAAAAAAAGTTTATGATTCTTGTGAGCGAATAACTTAAATTCAACTACACAATAATTTCTAAATGTTTGCTTGATTTTGACGAGATAAAAAATAAGTATTGCTAAGGTCGAGTGATACAAGTAGCAACACTGGTTACTTTTTTAGTTGTTTTAGGTATTGTTGCTAATGTACTTGATTGCATATGAAGTTCTTCTATATATAATAAATCTTTGATGAAAGAGCGATCAATATTCTTTCTTCTTTTGTATAGGTTCCAATGGAAGCTTCTGCTATCAGTAAAGGCAAAGAAAGCCTCCTCATTCCAGAGCAAATACAAGTATCTCTTTTGATGTTCAAATATATCACTGTTTTTAAATTTTCTGTAGTTAGTATTGATTTTGCTTGGATTACAAAATTAAAAGAAGTTTGATCTATCCCGTGCTAATTTGTTCATTCATTGTGCAACTCTCGGAAGGCAACAGACTCTTCAGTACTCAAGCGTTGCCCTCATCGTGCAGAAATTCAGAGTATAGTGCTCTCTGAAACTGATTGTAAGTCACCTTGTATTGATGTTGTCATGTTGACATGAAAGTTGTTGGATTTGACTTGTGGAGCTTTTAGTTAAAGCAATAGCATGCTTTCAGGGACTAATGGCTGTTCAAATTATTTGCAGGCTCTGGTTACTTGGTGCTGGGAAGTGTGGATTCTTTTGGACACCTTATTTTCTCTAAATTAGACATTAGTGGTAAAGGTACAATTAGATATCTTATATTCTATTTTCGACTGATGTTTCAGAAATGTTTATACTTAAGGAGTGTGCTATTGGTTCAACTTAATTGATAAGAAAATATAACTGAACTAATATGTATTGCTCCTTTTTTCCCCTTTAGTTCTTTTAACATAAAATATTTCTATGAACGATACTTTTTCTACATTTTGAACTCAGTCAGTTTTAATGCTAAATTGAGAAAACCAAATAACTTGAGTTCAATTAATGTCTTCAGTTAAAATTGAATATATTCATCTCTGTCCAAAAATTGTGATTTTTTTTCCTTTAAGTTTCAAATGTTCATTCCAAGCACTGAACTTGATTACGTGTTTAAATTTTTGCATTGTGGTATTGCCTAATATGTTTTGAGAAGACAAATTATAATTTTTCCTTTTTCGTGCTATATAACGTAACATAGTTGTTTTTTTTCTAAGAAGTTGCCATCTTTGGTTTGTCTACTAGGTCATGGTGCTATTTACTTAACCAAAATGTTGTGGATTGGGTGATATTTTGAAACTAAACATATACCTGTTGCTTTCATATTGATTTCCAGTTATATGTTTCTTTAGTTGTTTCTTTGAACGGTAAAATGTCTCATAAAACATAATTTTTATATTTTCAGATATTGATCGACTGACATATTCAGTATTGCCTCGGGATTCTGGTGTCGGGGAAGGTAGTTGGGCTGGGCTCTGCTTCAGTCCTAGTCAATGGTCTATGGTATGTAGATTCTATATGGAAATAATAAATACATCTATCAATCTGGTCTTTTGCAAATACATCTGGTTCAGGAAGAGATGGATATCACAAAACAATTGTATGCTGAACAATTAATTATAAATTGCATCTTTTCCAAGCTTGAATTGTTTATTTTCATTCAATACCTCAGTTTTAGAATAATTGAGTTAGATCTTTTTGCATTGTAACCATTGATAAATTTTCCCAGTCAACTTTCAGACAATTTCTATTGCACTCTATCCTCATCCTGAATGTAAATTGAGCATCTCAAAGATCAGTTTTTTGATGGTTTTGAAAAACCAATTGATAATTATTATTATTATTTCCATCTCCATTATGTTTGATAATTTTGTGTGCTTCCCTTGGATTGAACTGTTCTCTTCTATTGGATATATGTATTTTCGTCTTGTTTATTTTCATTCAAGGATTATGATTCTTTTTCTGATTAACATTTTTTTACTAATAAGAATTGTATCTGGTCAACATTTTATCGGAAGATTTGGGGTGAGATCTATAATAAAAAGTTTCCTGAGTGGATGCAAGCAATACTTATCTCAGCGATTGTTTGGACCTTTAAACAAATGGTTGCAACATGAATTTCTGAATTTTTGTTGTGCATGTGTTCATTCTGAGACTAGCTGTCCATGTAGAATGTTCAAAACAAGCTTATGCCACATTCCTTTTGATTTGTAATGTCCCTGTATTTTATGCATGAATTAAATGGTGGTACTTTTTACTGAGAATGTGATTCTCTTTTTCTCATTAAATTCTCTTGTTACAGGCAGCTGTAGCACGTAGCTTTTGCAAAAGCATTGATGTCTATGACCAAGATATCCACCTGAGAACATTGCGTACGTGAGTATCATGTTTGCTTTTCTAACTGATTTCTTCACTGGGTTGTTGGATCAAGACATGCATGTGTGTTATTTAGTTCAGAATTCCTAATTGCTTTTTTCTGGCTCTTCAAAAAGTTTGTCCCTGTTATGGGGATGTGAAAGTATCTATTTTCTATGCCTGTATGTCTGATGATGGGGGAATTTCACAGGCTGTGGTACCCATCCTCACTGAACTTTATACAGAATGTAAATCATGGGGGTGACAATTCAATGTTAGCTGTTGCTGAGGGTTGCCAGGTAAATTTTTGGTATTATAGTGTGCCCATATATATTTTTTTCTTTACTTAATGTGTTTTGCTTTATCGCTGGACTTACTGCAGTTGACAATTTGGGACTTGAGAATGAAAGAAAATGGTGGTTGTCTACAGCGAATTTGTGGTTCTCTTGGTGATATGTTCTATTCTGTCTGCAGTTCCTCAACTGGCAATATAGCAGTCAGTGGAGCTGATCGTACTGTGACTGTATATGACCCACGTAGGTTAGTTATTATATTTTCAAGTTATTAGATGTTTTTGTGGACTTTGCACAGATTATGCAGCACTGAGCTGTGTATTTGGCAAGTCAGAGTATTATGCTACGTTTATTGGAAACGCGTAAAAACAGTCAAACTATCACAAACAGATAATCGAACTAATATTTTCTTTAAATGCAGATGGGCACCAATCTCAAGATGGGTACATTGTTCAAAATATGAGGTCAGTTCATATTATGATGACTTTCTTTTGTCACCCAAAAGAAAAACAAAAGAAAAAGAAGAAATTGTTATAGCCTTTTGATCTTTTTAACGGGAAATGCATTTGTCAAAAAAAAAGGGGGTGCATTATAACTTTGTGAAACATCTAAAAAAGCTTAGATTTACATGTAAAATATTTAAAGAAAATGCTTTATGTTTTTCTATTCACGTGGGACATTTGGTGTGAATGCTTTTCTTCTCATTGCATTTTTGTTAGTTTGCTACCAATCATGCAAGATATTGAATTATCAAATACATGTTCCCTTAGCAAAAACATGGTGAAGAATTATTGTATCTTAACAAAAGTTTATATGGATAATTTGCGATCTTTTCTTGTAATGGTTTTGACGTTCTCTGTTTTTCTCATGATTCATGTAATGGAGTCCATAAAGTTAGCAGAAAAATGAAAATTCTATAACAATCATCTTAAGTAAGCTATTTGCAACTAGTTTTCTTCTCCAGTTCACTCTTTGACCGTCATCTGTTCTCACATTCATTTCATCAAATTATCATATTCTTTTTCTAGTTTTTGTGTGTGTGTGTGTGTGTGTGCACGCACTCATCTATAATTCTTCTGCAGATAACTGGACTTGCATTCTCTTCACTTGAACCTGATTACATCTATGTTCAGGGAGTTGACTATGAGGTACATCCTTTCGAAACTCCTTTCTTTCAACTTAGGTCTTGAATTGCAGATTTGGCTGTGAAAGTAGAAATAAAATAAGACCCTTTAGATGGAAACATTTAGAGATTTTTAATGTTGAACTACTACAAGTTATTATGAGAAAAGGCTTTAAAACAAATATCCGAAAAGATCACAAATGATGGTGTTTCAAAATAAAGCTTTAGAACAAATAAGATTATTGTATACTTATTGATGTGCATGTACCAAACTCCTACATTGACTAATGAACGAGTATGTACCAAACTCCTGCATCGACTGATGAACGAGGCCAAGGATGTTTATAAGCATCCACCTCTCAAAACCCACTAAGGCGCAAAACCGAGAGGGTCCAAGAGTCCAAAGTGGACAATACCTCAGATGGGTTGGGCTTGAGCATTAAGAGGAGAATGGTCCATATCAGCTAGCGTTAGAAAGAGAGCTGCTTTCAATCCCTTGGCCTCGTCTAAAGGCTACTAAAGTGCATATGCCAAACTCCCACATCAATTAGGAGACGAGGTGAAGGATAGCTTAGAAGTATTTATCTCCCTCAACCTATTAAGGTGTCTTTTAAAAGCAAAACTATGAGAACCCAAGAGTCCAAAGCAGACAATAGTTCAGATGGGTTGAGCCTAACAATTAAGAGGAGAATTGTCCGCATCACTTGTGAAAAATTGTTATCAATATTTGCAATATATCATGTGCACTTTTGCAGTGCAGCTGTTAGATTCAAATCTATGACGGTGTAAATCAAAGTAAACTTCGTTTGATATACTCTGGTTTAGGCTGAAATAATTTTGTAGCTCACGTGATACCCTGTTGCTAATTTTTTTCAATCAGCCTTCTGAATATATGTTCCTTCCATTTTATTTTCTTAAGGTCTCGTTTCTCACTGTAAAATTCACACACATTTTCAGGTCTTTTGTGGGAATTGGAAAGAGAACAATAAGGTCTTTACATTTAGAGGTGACTCGAACTGGCTAGGGTTCAGTAAGGTATGCTCTGAAATTTTTTTGATAGCACCTGTGCATTTGGCCATCTGCACTAAATGCAGACATGCATTACTCACATGTAGGCCGTATATAAACCAGTGCATATGCAATAAATTGATGCAAGTTTGTCTTTTTTGTTGACACACTGCAGATTAATGTTGTGTTGATGTAAAACGAATATAAGTTCAGCTCATCGGCATGCATGTTTAATCGTTGATGCAGTGCTCCAACCGAGATGTAGTGGGAGGATGGTGTGATTCCTGTAGTATCTTTCTCGCCGATGTTGGAGCCAAACGGGGTGATGATTCTTTTCTCGTCGATGATGGAGCCAAACGAGATGGCCAAATGGAGTGCAACATTCTCAAAGGTTTGGCGAATAATGGACATGCTGTGTCGCTGTTGGGTTGCGCGCCGAAGGATTTTTTTAAAAATTAGCAGGCCAAATTTTCAGTGAAAGGGAAGCTTTTATTGCTTAAAATTAGCAGGTGACTTTAATTAATACTATGCAAGTAGTTATCTTAAGCAGCCAATGGAGGTTCCCGTCAAGCCGTCAAATTAATGAGAACTGACAGTTCGGCAGAGTCAGTTGGAATATGGAACAAGCCTTATATTCTTGTGCATTCCATGTCTGAGTCTGCATGTGTGAATGGTGAATAGGGATGATGTGTAAGAATGAATTGAACGTTTATACGTTTTTCGTAAGACCTCAACTTTTTAGTGCCCAAAATGATTCTAATATCACTAGGCTACTACACTCTACAAGACATCCTTGCAATGATACTCTGTTGTAACATTATGTTTATTGGTGTATATTGAAAATTTAATTTATAAGTTTATTTATTATAGGTCATTCATTAAATTCCAGTTGTTTGTATGTTATTTATTGGGGATAATAATACTGATTGTCGCAAAAGTTTTCGCGTTGTTCAGGTTTAGTCACAAAAAAAATGTTATATTGTGGTTACTATTGCTTATTTTTTACTTCAAGAATGTCACTTTGACCCGGAAATTCGACAAACTAAACATATTGGACACAAGAGGATCGCCAGATCGGTCAGCCAATAATCACTATATATTTTTTGGTTTCAAGAAGTTCATTTTGCCAAGAAAACTTGATAAACTAGACAGATTGGATACAGACGGGTCGCCAGATCAATCAATTAGGTCGGGTCAGACCTTTTATTAGTTGTCATGTCGGTAAGAAATATGTCCATGAAAATAGAGGGTGCATGCTTACATGACACTTTATGTCCAATTTATTGAATTTTCGGGCTAAAGTGACCTTGAAGCAAAAAATAAAAAATAGTGACCACTGTGTAGTATTTTTTTCTTTTGTGACCAAACTTAAACAACGCAAAAAAAATTGTGACAATCAGTATTATTAACCTTATTTATTGGCAAAGACCCTGATGCTCCCAAGAACTTGATTGCTTTCTCGGGTGTTTTTCTGATGCTTAACCCTTTAGTTGTCTATTCCATATTTTCTTCTATTTTTTTATTTGAAACAACAAAAATTGAAAAAAAAAATCTTTTAAATTTCTGAGCCATTAAACTTCAAGCCGACATCAGTGTCATGATATTGTAAACACAATGGTATAGGGAGTTGGAGTGAGAGCGGTGGTTACAAGATTTCAAGTTGTAGTGGAAGTACTTGTGTTTTCTTGTTAACATAACAGTTTGCAAACCAACAAAGTGTCTAATTTTTAATAGATTTTACAAAATAAAAATTCGAATGTCAGAAAAGGGATCATTATTCTTTCTCAAAAGATCAACCTATAAAAAGTGTGTAATACTCATGTTTATAAGTTCAAGACCATCTTGAAACTACACGATGCATGAATTTGTTGCACTCTTATATCGGATCCAGTGATGCTCTCAAAGCGAGTGGACGCCATGTTTGCTCGTCTGTATAGAGCACTTGATGTGAATATTCTTCAGTTTTGATACTATTTTTTTACAAGATTATCACTCTCTTCTCAAAAGTATCATCTTCTTTTTAAAAAGTCAATCTATTGAGACATGCAACACCCACGTTAATAAGCTTGAAACGTATCTCTCACCTATCCGATGCGAGAATCCGCGTCAATGTGTGTGGAACTCTAACGAATATAGAAGGAGAGGGAGAGAATCGGGATGCTCTGTGCTCAGCTGTTGGGGGTCCGTGGGGCTTAGGTTTTGGTGATGTAAGGAAACCGTAAAATTGGGTCCCCTTTCTGTTCAGATTATCAGTTTAATACATCAACAGCTCAACAACTGCCGTTAAAGTTTTCATTATTTTGTATCAATCCCTTCTTATTTCTAAGCCTCATATTTTATCATTCCGTATTTCACCCTTTTGCTGACGAAACCGTGTCACAGTCACACTTCCATTTCTGGTTTGGTCTTCCAGAAGAAATGGTCAAGATATCATATGCATGGTTTGATTTTTCATGAAGAAAATTTGTGTGAAAAAAGTAAGCCCTGTTATTGTGAACCGACTACTAATAATTTATTTATTAATTGATGTTTGATATTATTGTGGACTATATCTCTCGAAGATTGACAATACAGATATTATTATTTGTTAATATAGTGTGAAAATAAAATTGTTTACGTGCATATATTGTTGAGCAAGTTAATGATGAAAATGCTCACTTTATAATTATTAATAACACGTTGTAATTATAAGACTTTGTCCTCTTCAATAATATAAGTTCAATTTCTTTATAGAGTATAAGCTAGTACTATACGAGATTAAATATTCACAATGAGATATTGTATTCCTAAGGTTAATTCAGCAAATGTCAATATTTCAACTTTGATGTCTCTTCATTTTAAATTGTCTTGTTTTATATATTCGATTTTGGAAGTATCTTAAACATCCTTAATTAATTATAATTTAGCTTCTTAGCATACCACTCCATGATGTAAAACATTAATAATTCAATATCCAGTTATTAATATATTAGTCTATTACCAGATTAAGACCCGCACGATGTTGATTTTTTTTATTGACGCATTTTTTTTATAAGTTACAATAATATGAATTTTTGCTAAAAATAAAATAATATGTGAAAATTATGTAACGAAGAGATATGGCACAATTTGCAGAGCAATGTATAGAGTTTTAGTATTATTATATTATATAATTATATAATAGATAGGTTTGAAGTGGTTGTCCTAAATATATAAAGTACTTAAAAGCTAATTGACAAAAGAAAAAAAATCATATAGTAAATGTAATATTTTTAGTTTGATAAATTAAGTTTCATTTTTTATTTATCTATAAACACAATCAATTTGTACTTACAATTGGTAGTTGAATGAATGCACATGATGTTTGTCTAAGTTCTTGATCATTCTGATCATTGAAAGTTGTTGCTAAAGATTGATAATTAGTTATATATGTGTAGACTTTGATATAGACTTTTCTCTATATGATTATGGGGAAAATCCATGCTTTAGTTATTCTACCCATTAAAATTAATTTATAGACTCAATATTTCTAATAATTAAATGAATTCTTAATTTAAACTTAGCTCTAAATAAGAAACTCAAAAGAAATAAAAAAAGTGATAATTGAAAATCTTTTAGGATTTTTTTTAAAAATACCAACTTTGTTATTTTTATTTGTTGTCACAAATATAAAAATTTATATCCACTTATTAAATCAAGCGTACCCCGAATATATTACTCCTACAAGAAGTGTATTTTCTTTTCTTGGACAATTATTTCTTTTTTTAACTACAAATATCTTCATTTGTTTTAACGGTATAATATTAATCTTGTTTAGACTTAGTCACAATCAATATTCTTTGCATCTTTTTACGTATATATTTAGTAGAAATTAAACTCGATAGTTCGTCTCGCAGATTTTTCTCTCTAATAGTTTTAACCAAATATAAAGACTAATGACCTCATTCCAATTGAAACAGAAACGTGGTAGCGTCAACTACCAAAAATTTATGAAGCAATGGAAGCATGACAAATTTCAGACTGTTTATTTCTATGTTAGGTTAGATTTATTACACAAGTGATATGAAAAGAGAAAAGATTTTGCGTATATTCACCATAGAGATGCCCACAGAGCATAAAATGTATTTATTAATCAAATAAATTTGGTAGGCGTACGTCTCATTCTTCTTCGACCAGTTCCCCATATACTATACAAACTTATTTCTTCTAAACAAGCTATCTCATTTGTGAATTAGTCTTGAAAAAGACATATGCTCTTCAACCCCAAGTTTTAGTTTATAACAAATCAACAAATTATACGTTTGGATAAGCTTTTTAAACTTGGTATTTAACTTACAATTCGATTTTTAAACTCTTAATTATTGTCAAATAATAAAAAGAGAATAATACGTATATTTTGACCGAAAAATATTTGAGTCCCTAAATTAAATTTTAAAGAATAGAAATGAATTATAAATCGATAAATATATAGAGTTTCAAGCGAAATGTATGTAAAATAGTCATATATTATAATGAAATATAAAGATATGTTTAATTAAATTCTAACTAATTATGACAAAGAAATCTATATTTTCATCAAATAAGAATATTATTGACTTTTAATTAATCATGTGATGTCTACACATTGTGCAATTAGAAATTGAATTAATCAGTTGATGATGGTTTCTTGCACCTTAGGCTAAAGACATATCCCTAATCTTATTGAACACAAATTAGAGGGGCAGTATTAAAGAAGCCAAAACTTGAATTTCATAATATGATAAATCCTATGGATGTGGGTCCAATATTTCATATCATATTTTTTAATTTGCACCACAACTTTGAGCCCTATCATTAAAATAATGTTTTGATGGCATGGGGCCATGTAATTTGAGGCTAGCTACCTACGTTAGATTATAGCTCCACCAATGTGAACATGAATATCTTTCTTATGTGGTGACATTAAAAGCAAATTATGTGAACATGAATATCTTTACATTATAGTTTATTTCTGTTACAATCTTGCAGATTATTCTTTTATCTTGTCATGATTCTTGGTTTTGGTTTTCATGGTTTTTTTTTTCCAGATTATGAATACCGCTAAACCCTTAAAAGCAATCAAATTACCGTATTCCAGTCCAAGTATCCAACCACCATCTAGTAAGTCTTAATTCAGATATAATTTGTTAAGGTTTTATAGCTGATTGATACTTGAGTGAATAACAACCCTTAATCCTAATAAAAAAGCTAAAAGTTTGATTTTTAGTAAGATTTAATAAAACGATTTAGAACATCACCAATATTATTCTTTATTTTAAAGGGCATTATATATATATATATATATAAAGAACATAAGTGAAAATAAAAATCATCTTTAATAGCACTCTTTAAATTTTAATATTTTATTTGTAAAGTAGATTACAAATTATATATAAATATATAATTGATCAAAAAGAAACTTCAAATTATATTAGAACTTGAGTCATATTAATGATAAATAGAATAAAGAATGAAGCTTGATTTTTAGAAGTTGATAATCATATTTGCTCTTTATTTTATATATAAAATATAAAGAGTTTGTTGGAGTACTATTTTTAAAAAATTCTTAGTTTTAAAGAATAGAATTTGTTGAGCATAGGATTTTTTTTTTAACTGGTATACATTATATTTTTTATATTACCCTTAATCCTTTCCATCCCTGGTAGGCTTTAAATTCAGAACATCAAGTCATGAGCATGAAGATGAGATCAACTCAATAAACCACTTTTATCTGTTGAGCATAGAAAGTTAGAAAAAAGAAAACGAACTAGTTTGACGTTCTTGGGAAACTGAGACCTGCACGGCAAGTAGGTTTGCATGGATTAAATGTATTTTGGAGAAGAAACAACTATGGAGGGTTTTCTCCAAGAGATCTTTCCTGGTAATTGATCCATGAAAAATCTCAGTTGTCTATATTGAGATTTCCAAAAACCTTCGGAGTAAGCATGATAAGGTCAATAGATTCTCTGTGAACTGTCCAAAAATGTTCACCTTTTCTTATTTTCTGTTTTTTGTTTTCTCAATTCCAAGGGCTATGAGGTTGACTACGACTACTTGACTGGTTAGATTGATCATATTTTTTAACATAGATTTGAAATTAACAGATAAAAAAAATTAATGTTAAACCTAAAATGCTTATTCAGTAGAATTTTAAAATCTTTCAAAAGAGCTTAATAGTTTATTACACTAATGAAATTAAATTTAAAGTAATCAAATTGATGTGTGGGTTTACATATATATAAAGGAGGATTTTTTTTTGATAAATCAAATATTTATTAATAACCAAGCAACCAAAGCAGTGGCTTAAAAAAGAAAGAGAAACTCCACACACAAGATTTTTTTTGCACACTCAAAATTACGATATCAAGGTTAGTAATCAAATATTTATATTTCCCATGTTATATTGGACAATTTGTATAATTCAAAAATAATCTCATGATATGTGCATGCATTTATTTTTTATAATATTATAGTGATCACTACTTGTAGTTGTAAGGTTGACTAGTTTTATGATACATCCACTTATAGGTAGGTGCATATATAATTTAGAAAGGACAATAAAAGCTCACCCCATATGTGCCCAAGCAAGTAGCCATCTTGACATAGTTGTGGCACCTAATGCATAAATTCATAAAAAAAATTATTTATATTAGTTAATAAATTTGATGGAATATTTCTAGAAGCAAAATGAAACCCACTCGTCTAATTGTTTATATTGTATTTTAGTCAAATTTTCCAAGTGGCCATTAGTCAAAGAAGAATTCTAATTCCAACTCTCTTTTTATTTATGTAAATAATTGAGGTCTTAAGTTCAAGACAATTTATATATAAATTGGTAAAATTAAATTAAAATTAATCAACATTATTGCGTTTGAAGATACTATGTGCTTACTCAATCGGTCGTCATTAATGTGACCATTTTCATGTTCTTTTATACATCGAAAAATTTTGGATCAAGAAATAAAATTTTATAAGAAAAAAGTTTCGTTCTCATTAAATATTTCAATTCATAAATTCTCTTATGAATGGAAAGAAAATACCAATATGAAGTCAATGACGAAACCAAAAATTGAAAGAGGTTGGATCGGTGCTAGAATCGGGGTTGCAGACAAAACCCAAACCCTAAAGGCGGAGGGAGGGGGTTGGCAATTAGAGAGTAGCAAACCTCCGGTGGAGTCGGTCGGGATTCTTTCGCCACTGTATATAGTATTTTGTTAAAAAAATAAGTTAGTTAATAACATATTGGAGTAAAAAACAATAAAAAGAAAATTATGGATATATTAATTGTTATGATCATTACTTATTGATAACATTAAAATGAATGCATCAAGATGTGCTTAAGTAGTTAGATCATCATCAATATTTGAGGCAGCACAAGAACATTAATCTCTGAATATTTTGATACTTTTTGGGAAACAAGTGTGAAAGGCATGACTCGGAAAGAATTGTCCTAAGATTTTCGTAAATTAAAAAATAAAAAATAAAAACAAAAAGCTGATAAAAGAGAAAAATATATTCTAGATTAATTCTATTGTCATCATTACCTTTACAGGTACTCTTGTTTTTGAACAAAAATTGACTGCATTCTCTCATTTTTACTCAATATATAAGTATATTTAATATATTATAATTATCTTGATAAAATGGTTTTTTTTTGTTATGTATTATCTTGATATATTTACTCAAATAATATATACATTAAATTTGATGTTTATATTATAAAACTTAACATTATTTCAGTATAAAAAATTGTTATATAAAAATATATTATCATCAATTTAATTTGTTGGTTTAGAGAAGATAGTGATGCATGCATGACGGCGCCGACGTGGCGCTCTTTCGTTGGAAGTCATTAATGAGCGTTAAAATGTCTCTCTCCCCAACCCACAAGTAGAGTTGTTGCCGGTTCCGGAACCGGAGGTTACGGTTTGTCAAATATAAGAACCGGAATCGAACCGTGGTTTTTACGGTTTGGTCGGTTTTGATCTGTTTTGACCGGTTTAACCACCTGTTCGGTTTCGGTTTGGTTTTCTGTTTTCTTTTTTTTTTCAAAATTTTATTTTTAATCCGTTATTTTATCCCGTCAATTGGTTTGTAAATTTTGTTATATTCAATAATTAACTATAATACCAATAATAAATTTTATTCTAAAGATTTTTTTAATAATTTTTAAACAAATTAACTATTCTATTAGTAATTACATCACATAATTTTAAACAAA
>CAODLS012508088.1:0-18550 GCA_948243855.1 Flueggea neowawraea
CTAAATTTTATGATCATATTTATGCTATTTGTTGAGCATAGTGGACATATTTTTCTAATTTTGTATTAGAATTTCATGTATATAAATTTATCTTTATTAATGAATATTATGCCACTTTTATATCCCCACATCATACACCAACAAAGTGACATCAGAGTTTTCTTATTCTTGAGGAACCTGAGAGTATAACTTATACCCACTATCATGAAGAAAAATAGAAAAAAAAGTATACAAAGCCTTTTTTTTTATGCAAAGATTAGTTCTCTTCTTTAATTAGAGTGAGACTATATCCATAACCATGGCTATAACTATAAATATGATGACTATGCCATGATAACAACAGAGGTCAGAACGACGATCATGCCAACAACAAAAAGCGAAAACGGCAATCATGTCAACAACAGAAAGTCAGAAACGACCATGCCAACAACAAGAAGTTGGAAATGACGACCATAACAACAATAGGAAGTCGGCAACGACGAAGATGACAATAGTTCATCACCATCAAAGGCAAGGAGGAGTGTTGAAATTTCCTTTGATAGTGATGAGAATATGCCTATATTTCATGTTATCTTGAGTTATGCACTATCACATATGTGTATTCATATTTAATTAGTGGTCCATGTCTCAAGTTTATGCTAAGTTTTATGCCCATGTTTATGCTATTTGTTAGACATAGTGGACATGTTTTCCTAATTTGTGTTAGAACTTCATGTATATAAATATATCTTTGTTAATAAATATTATGCCACTTTTATATCCCCACATCATAAACTAACATTTTCAAGCAAGTTATAAAAAATGTGCTTACAATGTAGAATCGTGACTATGAATTCTTCATCAACCAATAAGTCAAGACAAATTGCGCAAACTAATTTCTCGACGTCGCTATTTTGCTCTTCAGTAGCAAATCTGTGTTCTGTTTCCGACAGTCGATTCACAAGTCCTTCTTGTTGTGTTTTCCAGTGTCGCAACTCGTAAGAATATGTGGTCAACAGAATTGCACGTCAAGAACTGCTTTCTTTTTTTCTTTGCTTCAATGTCAAAGAGGAAGCTTAGGTTGAGAAACTTGCAGTTTTATTCAAGAAAAATTACCAATATTTACTTCATATCATTTTAGATTAACAATGCAGGTATTGCAGGAGTTGTTTTAGACCGGTCGGCTATGAAAACATTGAAACTTCCCCCTGGTCCGGTAAGTTATGAACATTCAGCTTCTAAAGAATTGGAATACTGATAAAACTAGAACATAAGAGAATTCCTTGACATAATTTGCGGCGAAAATGAATTTAGCTCTATTTCATGCAGATAACAGATGAAAGCGCACACTTACTTGAGGGAATTATGGAGCAGACCAACGAAATGGCAGAAGAATGTCTGAAAGCTAATTTCTACGGCCCGAAAAGAGTAACCGAAGCACTGCTTCCCCTCCTTCAACTCTCCCTATCAGCTAGAATACTGAACATGTCCTCCTACCATAGTCAAGTGACGGTAAGTACAGAACATAAAACTTGTGATAATATGCATGAAAATGCCAACATATCAATCTTTTACATACCCTTGTTTCAGTTTCTAAACAACGAGAAGGTTAAAGCAGAGTGGAAGAGCATAGAGAGCCTAACAATGGAGAAACTGGATAATATTGTGAAAATGTTTCTGAGGGATTTCAAAGAAGGTAAGTTGAAGGAAAATAGCTGGCCATTAGTCGCATCTGCATTTATATCCATAAATTTCTTCAATGCATATACCAGACTGGTAGTGGACAAATTCCCCGGATTCCAAGTAAATTGTGTTCATCCAGGATATGTTAGGACGGATATTACAGGTCACAGAGGAAACATGACTTCTGAAGAAGGTGCTGGAGCTCCAGTAATGTTGGCTATGCTGCCTGATTCTGGTCCTTCAGGTCTCTACTTCGACCAAATGGAACAATCCTGCTTCTTATACAGGACACTACTAGTTGAACTCAACGTCAATGTATTCTCTGATCTGTGACAAAAAACAAAATTCTCAAATTTGACAATCTCAGGCCGGTAACATAATCGGCTTCCAATGTCATGATAATTTAGGCTTCCAATGCCGGTAAAAATACAAGCTTCCACCAACCAATCTCTGGAAATTTAGGCCTCAAATGTTGCCAAGCACCAGCAATAGAGAAAGAACTATAATTAGTTAATTTCTATGTAACCTGATCACAGCCTTCGGAGCAGTCTTTATGGGATTTGATCAGATTCCAAGCCACCTCCATAACAGAACTAGGTGGGTCTGGTAAACACTATTGTTCTCTCCTCCACATATCAGCAACGAAAGCCCTCCATGGAATGTTAGCATCCTCGAAACGCAAATCAGAGTTAGATACCTTGACCTATTTACAAAAGATCTCCGGGAAAATTGACTTTTACTGCGGAAACTAAGCAAAAATGAGTGAAGAAGAGAAAAATGGCGTCGTTTTGGTCCAAAGGGGCATAACAATAAGTTTTTGAGTAAACGAGACCAACCCACTAATCAGCTAGGCTGACCCGTCTATAAGTTTGATTAAAACTGTAGTTCTTTCTTCTTCTTTTATTTGAGCTCAAAACTCCTCTGGTTGGTCCAAGATTTTTTACAATTTCTTCGAGTCTTTGCAGTTAATTTTTGCATTCATTTTTCAGCTATAAGTTGAGAGGGAGAAGGATGAGAACTGTCCACGTGACTGGCAAATTAAAATGGCAAACACACACTGAAGTGTGAAAAATAGATCCTACTCCTCCGGCTGCACAGTTGAGTTTGTATTTTATTCAATATTAAAAGATTTGTTCGATAGCTTTTATCAATCTAGTGTATTTTTATAATAATGTTGAGATTAGTGTTGTCAATAAAGACAACATTTTGATAGTGTTTAATTATACGTTGCCAAAGAAACAATAATGTCTCTCAGAACTACGGGGAATCTAAGCGACCCACATGCCAATAAAACTTATGCAAATATGTTTTTACAAGAAGCAAGTGGTTGTTACCTTCATGCCTTGCAGAACTAAAAGGAGGACATCACAGGGACAGGGTACACCAAACTTGCCGTTGTTACAGGGTCTAACAAAGGTATTGGACGAGAAATATGTCGTTAGTTAGCTTCAAATGGAGTTCATGTGGTTTTAACTGCTAGAGATTAGAAGAGAGGATCTGGAGCAGCCAGAGAACTTCAAGAAGCAGGACTTCCAATGTGGTTTTTCATCAACTTAATGTTACAGATCCTGCCAGTATTGCCTCATTGGCTAAGTTCATTGAAACCAGCTATGGCAAGCTTGATATCCTCGTAAGAAGCTCTTAGGCATGTTTTTCTCAGTCTGAGTCATACAGAAGTAATTGCTGTATCTAGATTGTGTAACTAATTAGATGAAATTGGAAAGGATCAAGTTGGATGATGTATCATTAATCAATATCTTAAATTCATGTTAAAAATTTCAATGAATCTCTCTTGTGCAAAGTCTTAGGATCCAGATTGCTGGATCCTGGTAAGAAGCTCTTAGGAATTGCTGGATCCAGATTGTGTAACTAAGTCAAATTGGAAAGAATCAAGTTGGATTATGTAACATTAATCAATCTCTTAAGTCCGTGTTAAAAATTTCAATAAATTGTGCAAAGTTTTGGAGATTCTTAAAGAAAAAAGTAATCAAAGAAGTGTACTAATAAGAATAAGTAATCAAAGAAGTGAACTAATAAGAATATGTAGTCAACAGAACTGCACATCAAGAACTGCTTTCTTTTGTCATTTCTTATATGTCAAAAAGGAAGCTTAGGTTGAGAAATTTTAAGTTTTATTCAAGAAAAAGTACCAATAATTAGTTCATAGCGTTGCAGATTAACAATGCAGGTATTGCAGGAGTTGTTTTAGACCGGTCGGCTATGAAAAAATTGAAACTTCCCCCTTGGTCCGGTAAGTTATGAACATTCAGCTTCTAAAGAATTGGAATACTGATAAAACTAGAACATAAGAGAATTCCTTGACATACTTTGCGGCGAAAATGAATTTAGCTCTATTTCATGCAGATAACAGATAAAAGTGCACACTTACTAGAGGGAATTATGGAGCAGACTAACGAAATGGCAGAAGAATCTCTGAAAACTAATTTTTACGGCACGAAAAGTGTAACTGAAGCAATTCTTCCCCTCCTGCAATTCTCCCAATCAGCTAGAATAGTGAACATGTCCTCCTACCATAGTCAACTGAAGGTAAGTACAGAACATAAAACTTGTGCATAATATGCATGAAAATGCCAACCTGTGAAACTTTTACATACCCTTGTTGTAGTTTCTAAACAACGAGAAGGTTAAAGAGGAGTTGCAGAACATAGAGAGCCTAACAATGGAGAAACTGGATAATATTGTGGAAATGTTTCTGAGGGATTTCAAAGCAGGTAAGTTGAAGGAAAATGGCTGGCCATTAGTTGCATCTGCATATAAAGTATCCAAAACTTTCATCAATGCATATACCAGACTGGTAGCGAACGAATTCTCCGGCTTCCGAGTAAATAGTGTTCATCCAGGATATGTCAGGACTGATATTACAGGTCACAGAGGAAACATGACTCCTGAAGAAGGTGCTAGAGCTCCAGTAATGCTGGCTTTGCTGCCTGATTCTGGTCCTTCAGGTCTCTACTTCGACCAAATGGAACCATCCTGCTTCTGATACTGGACACTACTAGTTCAACTCAACGTCAATGTATTCTTTGATCTGTGACAAAAAACAAAATTCTGAAGTTTGACAATCTCATGCCGGTAACATAATCGGCTTCGAATGTCATGATAACTGTTACCAATGCTTCAGAAAGAACATCTAAAGTCGGAAAATCTTTTGATAAATTTGGAAAACTTTAATGCACCTCAGGTCACGATTTTTGTTTTCAGACCAATTCACCACCTTGCTTGCTTGTCTCACTTATGTTTAGAAAGGGAAACAGCAAAACGCCACTTTGTTAAATATTCAGGACATTTGCAGGAAAATTTAATTAGAATCTTGGGTATTGTGGTGGTACTTTACTGCTTCTTATATTTTTCAGAGAAATTAATTTTTACTTAGAGACTAGAGATAATCTTATTTTATTTGATCAAAAGGAGGATAATCTTTTTTAAGCTTTTATAATGATGACTCATGTCAATAAAGCTAAGGAAGCATGTACCTCATTAAATTTATCTGATGGAAAAAAATGAGGGCCAAATCTGGTGGTTTTTGAGTATAGGGACAGTATAGTACTTTACACAACAACAGAAGGGCTTTTGATTGGTATCCAAAAAAACCTCAGCCACTAATATATGTCAATGAAGCTCAGCAAATATGTCTTTATAAGAAGCAAGAATGGTGATTACATTCAAGTTTTTGGAGAGCATAAACGGAAGGCATAAATGGCAGAAGCTGCACTACGGTTGCTGTTGTTACAGGGTCCAACAAAGGGATTGGACTAAAAAATGTCGTCAGCTGGCTTCAAATAGAGTTCACGCTGTGTTAACTGCTAGAGATGAGAAGAAAGGATCAAAAGCCGCCCAAAAACTTCAAGAATCAGGACTTTCCAATGTGGTTTTTCTTCAACTTGATGTTACAGATCCTGCCAGTATTGTCTCATTGGCAAAGCTCACTGGAACTAAATATGGAAAACTTGATATCCTTGCGAGTAACAGATTTAGAAATTGTAAAAATTTACTAGAAAACTGTAGGTTAACAATTGCTCATCCAGAACTGCTATGTTTTCTTGCTTCATACCAACGGAAAAGCTTAAGTTCAGAAACGTGAAGGTTTATTCAAGATGAAATACCATATTTTTTTGATGTCATTGCAGATAAATAATGCAGGTGTTTCTGGAGTTGTCCTAGACTGGTCGGCTATTCAAGCTTTGAAACTTCCCCCTGGTCCAGTAAGTCCTCAACTTGTCAATTTCACAACATTTTCAAGTAACTTGGCAGTTTGCAGTTAGCTTCTAAAGAATTGAATGTGTATGCATCTATAGCAACTAGAATATATGAGAACTAAATGAATATAGATATAATCCATGCAGCTAACAGATGACAGTGCACATTTACTAGTGGAAGCAATGGAGCAGACCTATGGATGGTCGAAGAATGTATGAAACTAATTTTTACGGCACAAAATGAGTAACAGAAGCATTACTTCCTCTCCTGGAACTCTCCCAATCAGCTAGAATTGTCAACATCTCCTCTTTCTATGGTGAATTGAAGGTAAAAGGACAACACAAAAGAAAAAAAAATATTCTGCAAAATATGCATGACATTGCAAATCTGTGAAACTTTTACATGCCCTTGTTTCAGTTTATAAACAACGAGAAGGTCAAAGCACAGTTGGAGAATATCGAGAGACTGACAGTGAAGAAGCTGGATGACATTGTGGAATGGTTTCTGAGAGATTTTAAAGAAGGTAAGTTGGAGGAAAACGGTTGGCCTTTAGTTGTACCTGCATATAAAGTATCAAAAGCTGTCATCAATGCATATATTGGACTTGTAGCGAAAGAATTGCCCGGCTTCAGAGTAAATTGTGTTCATCCAGGACTTGTCAAGACAGACTTGACAAATCACAGAGGAAACATGATTCCTCAAGAAGGTGCTACAGCTCCAGTGATGTTGGCTCTGCTGCCTGATACCGGCCCAAACCATCCAGCTTCTGATATAGGACTGGACTAGTTGATCTCAATAAGAATGTATCCTCTGATCTGAGACAAATAACAAATGCTCAAGTTTGACAATCTCGTAACGATCACATATGGCTTCCAGTGTCATAAGAACTGATAGAAATGCTTCAGAGAAAACATCTAAGGCGGGAAACCTTAATGCTCCAGAAACCAGAATATTTTTTTTGACCAATTCACAAGCCACAATATATACAGTTGCTTATCTCACTGTTTGTTTGATAAGCAAAACAATAAAATGCCATTTAGTAATATAATCAGGAAAATTGCAGGAAAGTTGATTAGAATCTGTGATGAAGGTTTTGTTCTTTGTCAAGCTTTGGAGCGGCTCTGGCCGGCATTTCTCCTAGCACAGCATCCCACGAAGTAAATGATTGACTGCATTGACAAATATGCAAAAGAAAAGTTGGGGCACACTGAATTAGCTGACACACTAAGAAAGCCAAGGCTGTTCAACCATAACAAACGTATAACCAAATGTATGTCGTTGAGCTTGAGGGCTCAAGTGGATAATTTAGGCGATTTGAGGGCCTGTTTTATGGTTTACCTCTTCTTAGTTTAGTTTACACACGAAACATTTTAGTGCATTATGATTGAGAGCGAAAGAACTTTCCATGAGTACAAAATAGCGCAAAGAACTTACCAAAACAACAAATAAGATCACATTAAAGATTGCAACCACTCTCCACTCGGTTTTCATGTATTGTGCAACTCCTGCCCTGGAAAGCGAATTGTAGATTTGAGAATCATCAATAAGAGCTCATGGAGCAGGAACAGATATAACAAAAGTTCACGGGACTGGAAAGAACATGGGAAAGTGTTGTTGTTTACTTGCAGGAATCACAGTTGTAGCACTTGATAGCCCGGTTATTCTTGTAGAGTTTACAGTCTTTACTGGAGCTAACTGGATGAAAGCTCAAGTCATAGTATGAAGCATTGACAACAGGATAACCACATCTGTGAAACAAGTAAACAAAGTAATATCAGCACCCAATTTGGTTTTAGTTTCCTGAGGTATGTCAAGAACAAGCTTGCTATCCTGGATATATTCATTTTTTTTTTTCATTCTTGTGAATAAACTTCAATTTTCAGGCATGTTCATATGATGAGTTAAGAAAATCCAATAAACAATTGGGAAAAGTAATAAATTGGAGGTTCCTACACAGAAGGAGGTCGGCAGCAACCAGCTTCAATGGGGGTCAGCTCAGCCGACTTAAACTGCCTGAGAGTCTGTAACAACAAATAAAACAAGTGACTTCATGAAATTGGATGACTCATTATGAATATTGACGAGCGTTTGGAGCTTAAAGAGAAGAAGTAGACCTTGTATTTTTTCGAGAGCTTATTGCAGTCTTCAGTTTTCACCAGACAACTCTTCAAACGCTTCCAATTATGGGTATTGTTCAGCTGGAGCAAAATCCAGCAGTTAGCTTTAGCGAACTGAAGCTTTAACTTAAAAAGTAATTTGCATGTCAAAATAGACAATGTATTATGAGTAGAGTACGCAGCTAATAGATGTAAAACTCTTACTTGTTTAAGAAACCATGAACTGTAATCCTGAAGCTGATATTCCTTGTACCTAACCAAACAATACATCATTATTATCAACATAGGTATCCAATACCAAGTAGAGGACAATAAATAAAAGACTGAAGATGTTAACTATTAAGACAAAAGACGAAATGCTGTACTAAATGTTGGGAAGAGAAAGAAGGGACAGGAATCGAGAAATATGCTATACATATGCCTTTTTTTTTCTGTTCACAGTTGATCTGAAGATACTGAAAAGGAAAACTAGAGTTGTGTGATTCCTTACCTCAAACCAGGAGCACTATGACCAGATCCATTATTTGTTATAATAAATCTACAGTAAAAGTTGGAAATTGGAACACATTATTATCAGAGAAGGTCAACTAAAAAGCATAACAAATAAAAGATGCATACTTCTATGTGGCATAAACATAAAATATTTTGATTAAGTATCTTGCTTGTTGCAATGTAGCAACAATATGTGAGATGCCACTGTTGATATTTTCTCTATTTTATTTATCTAGGTCATTAGTTAATGTTATGGCCTATGTGATGATTGAAGAACATAGAGGAATGGAAAGACAGAGCAGATATGCATTTTACGTTCACATTGTTTCATTTTTGAATCAGAGTATGAAACCAACCCAATGTGACTCTGACAGGCTGAAAGCCTGAAACACCCCCTCCCCAAAGATTTTGGTCCATTGAAGGCAATACTAACAAGTTAATGCATTTAGCCTATAACGAATTGATGTTAAACAGATGCCAATAGAAAATAATTGTTGCCAAGAGCAGGAGCAAGCTAAGCCCTCGCTGGCATATTTGAATAGGAGTCAAAGTAATTAAGTCCCCTTATCAAATACTTACGCTAAAACTGTGAAGACCAGAATTCCGATTAAAATGATGCACAGCAGAATTAAATACTGAAAGGGAGCGTCAAGGTCCGTCCACTAAACAAAGCAATGAAATTGAGATTGAAAAACAATGTATCTAAACAACTTAGACATCAAAGCTCTTTCACCAAGGATACGATCCATAATAAAATGGAATTGTTCTTCAATGCCCCCAAGAAACCAATTATCGATCTGCAAAAAAAAAGTTTAAATAAATGAAAAGACAAGTCTGTAACCACTTCTTGAGAAGCAGGAGACTCAAAAGGTCTGACAAGGCATGAGTTTTACGTGGGAGAGAAGGCAAAACTTACATTACAAAGATGATAGCTCCAAGGCCTAACACAGGGAGTGTGAGAGAACTTCGACAACTATCGTGATGCGTGCTCATCCATACCCCAAAAATAATGACAGCTACAGCTAAAAGCTATACAATGAGGAAATTAACCAATAAGCAACATGCAATTTGAATTATAAGGAGAAACATTTACTTATATTATATTCAAATTGAGCTAAAAAAACTGAAAATCCAATGTCTGCACAGTCATTCCTCAGGAACCAGTGAGGAATTCAGCTGACTGTATACAATGGAATTGTATTCGACATCAAATTAATTTTAGTCAATGAAGACAAACAGTAATCATCAATATGGAAAAAAAAAAAGGAAGCGAGAAAGAAAGAACCAAACTTTAACACAAAATGAAGTATTCAGTGGAGTCAAAAGCAAGCCTCAGCTTTAATCCTCAAACAATGATAGACCCAGAAAAGCAAAACTTTAGTTCAAGTATATCCACATAGACCATTCAGCAAAAAACTTAGAAACAACCCAATTTACCAAATCAACCAAAACACCAACCAACACAAGTGAATGTAACAAAAAGATAAACAAATGTAAAATCTTTACAATGCAGGTTCGATTCGACCAAGAAAAAGCTTAAAACGTTACACCAAACAGAATCTCAGACCAAAACAAAGGAAAGAAACATTACCATGGTGAGAAAGTTGATCCATCTGATCACGAAGTTGCTAGTTCCCACGCCCATCTCTCTCTCTCTCTCTCTCTCTCTCTCTCTCTCTCTCAGTGGCCAAAGCTTCTATTTAAAGCTAGAAAGCAACAGAGAAAACAAGAAAGGCAGTTTCTTTGGCTAGCCAGCTAATACATTGGAGCAGCACTTGAAGTACAAGCAATAGAAAGAAAGAGTGAAGACTACAAGTTGGGGTTTTGTGTGGGGGGTGGTGGGGATAATGCGAAATGAGAGGAGAGGGAGGGGTATTCTGGTCAAGAAAAATGACAGAGGGACATGTATGTTTCAATTGGCTTAAAACCATGCAGAGAAACGGGACAACACACACTCATAACAGAAAGCAGCAAAGTAAGCAAAAGACAAAATCTAATGTATAATAATGTGATTATGGCTTTCAAATCCAATCTATCGAACTTTACGTGATATAAGTCACTGTACAACGTTGACGGGTTGTCTTCGGTTCTGTGTATACTGCAAGAAAAGAAAATCATTTTTAAATTTTCAAGTGTTAACACTTGACAGAATAATGATAATTAGGAAATTTTAGTTTTACATTATATTGACTTAGCATATTATATATTTAGTATATTATAATTAAAAAATATGTTGATTTTTTTATTTTTTTATTATATAATTTGTCAATTTATAATCTGTTCCTATTATTTATATCAATTTACTAAAATTAAATACCTTCATAATTTTTACAAAAAATATTTTTAAAATTTTTAATTCTATATTCTATCTTATCTTAAACATGTGCAGATCAGAAAAAATCAAATTTAAATGTGGTTTGTATCGTCAGGATGTTTGTGTATACTCCACCTATCAGACATTCTTAATGAGCAGGACAACCCAGGAGTGCAATATTCAGAGCTAATTTTTGTGCTTATCAAGCAATCAACAAGTTTCTTGAGATTCATTATCAGGAAGTAGCAATAAATCTAAGTAGTTAACTCAAATGAGAATGAATATTTTAGAATTATGCGATATTGTTAGTTCAAACTTTTTAAATAAAATTTCTTGGTCTTCAAAATGAACAAAAATTAATTAAACAAATACTCTCTATTGAAATAGGCATAAGATTCAAATATGTCATAATAAAGATAAAGAAAAGCGAAAAATTAATAATAATTTTTCGTACAATAATAGAAACCAAATAAATAAATCTTTGTAGGACTCATTTAACACTACACTACAGTATATAACATATAAAATTTTGTAGTAATTGATGAATAAAGAGTAAAAAAATAGAAAAATGACATATCTTTTAATAAAATATTATATGTTATATACTCCACAAAATATTTTATATGTTGTTGTCAATGAACGAACCCCTAATCACTTCGCTGTTTTTATTCAGTATCTCCAAAGATCTGAAAACCAAATTAAAAGATTTTAGACGTATCAACAAGCATGAATTTGCATCTTCTCGTCAAAGATGAACAGAGAATTCAACTTTGAGATTCGCTAATCAGTATAGTTCCAACATGATCTTTAACCAAAATACATTTTACAAGTGACACAAAATAAATTGAATTTAACAGGGAAAAAAAAAGAATTTGCTCTGCTGAAAAATTATTATACCATTGCGACTTCCTGTTACTCCAAAGATTCAACAGAATGAGGCCCTCTTTCGAAAATATGAAAACTGAAGAACAGAAAGAGGAAGCCTTAAACAGGTGCAAGGTTTTGTAATTGACATTTCACCATTCATGAACAAATCTGCTCGAGCTAGTCAGAATCATGCTATGCCTCCTTGTTTGGTGAGTGAGAGAAGGGGAGATTTACAGGCCGTGAACGGAAACCTATTCAACTCTGTTAGTGCAGGATAAAATTGTTGATTTCATTTGCTCCTTATCCAAATTTGCCTGGACTATCACCTGCGCCACATAAAGGCAAAGTGAAATCAAGATAATATCTGCTTTATACGGATCTTTAATTTCATATCAGCTTTCTTAGAAAAATAGCATTCGCATCTTCTTTTTATTAAAGGAAAAATGAAAGCATCGCATTGTATGCACAGGACTAAGACAATATTCAATTCTTGTTCATTGAATTTGTTAAAAAGGACCGGCAGCAACATATTGGATAAGGAACTAAAACAAGCCACCTACAAAAGGACAAGAACAACAGTATGCAAATCCAATTGGCTTAAAATGATCTTTTAGGCTGCAAAACCTCTTTTAAATGATTTGGAAAAGAAAGAAGTTGACAGTTAAACATTATATGCACAAAATACAGATTCTTGAAGAAATTTGACACTGAATTGGACATTAAAAGTAAGAATTTTCAGAAGGAACAAACTAATTGGACGAGGAAGACGGTAGAAATACTTGTGAATGAACTATACAGTCACGGGTTGAAAGCTTCTGAAGATTTTACCTCTTGCACTTTGTTTCCAGATCGAGCTAGTAATTTGTATTGATTTTCAAACATGGATGCCATATAAACCTGAAATGAAAGATTAGATTAACTGACAAAGAAAGAATATGATTGAAAAGAAAATTAAGTCATACAGCCAAGTTGGAGGTGAGAAATTTAAGGGCCTGTTTAGTTGTGGAAATTTTCCACTATTTTCTAGAAAACTAGAAAACAAAAATAGAAAAATGAAAAATTTGTTCAAAAAGAATTTTTGATTAGTAAGCATATTTTCTAAATGCTTTTAAATTTCAAAAAATAGGAACAGAACACAAAACAGAAAACAGAAACTGAAAATTATTTTCTCAACTAAACATAGCTTAAACTTCTTTGTTCACAGTTTACAGCTAAGTGTAAGCTAATGATGGTGCAGGTATTAACAATCTCCAAATTCCACACACCACGATAGGCTAACAATGAAAATCAGTAGATTGGCAACAATGCCAAAATACCTGAAACGTTGGAGCTAAACCCGGACTCAAGAAAAAACGTCCTTTGGACACAGACTGGATCCCTTCCACTTTTTGCAATTCCTTGACAAGTGATTCCACATTAGCTCACTGTTAGAATTCCAAATCAGAACGTCAGAAATAGAAATGGAAGCATGACATAGATGGAATAATAAAATAGAGAAGCATTTGAGAAAGATAAACATAATTTTTCCATATAATATATTCCAAACACGTATCAATGTGGAACGGTATTGTATTGACAAAATTAGTGTTCTCAGGGAGTTTCACGTCATTGAAAACAATAAGTTGCTGTGATAATGTAGTTAGCAACAAGTAAAATAATGAGACATATCTCCAAAGCCATCCTGTAAGAAAGTAACAGACCACATGAGTCACCACAAAACATCCTATGGCTAACTTGAAATTTTATCACCCATCAAATCCTCAATATCAAAATTCTCCCTCTCATTCTACCATTAAATAGTCGTACTTGATTATATTTTGTGATATTTGACGGGAAAAGAAAATGTAATTTTTTTTCAAGCTGCCTTTTGAATGATATCTGATCATATTTTTTCCATGCAAAACCTCTTATGCCTTTTGAATGATTATAATTACATAGATTACAATCATCACATTAACATAATTTTTCCATTAATCAAATTTTATCAGGAAAATTGTGATATCCTAAACCTTTAGTTCATTAATGTGACAATGCAAGTATTCTGCATTAATACGGAAAATATCCAATAAACATGGATGAACTGAACCTCAGCATCTGCTTCTGCTGCTTGTAATCTGCCATCCAAGGGACTACGATCACCAACCACAGATTCCCAGGCCTCAATCAGTGGATCTGGCTGACATGGGAAAATATATGACACAAAGTTAAGCAACATAAACATTAAAAAGAAAGTTGATAAGAAAAACAGAAACTGGAAATTACCACAATCTCTTTCAATGATAAGAAAATGCGTTCAAGTGTATAATCCAATTGGTGAACTTTTGCCTCCACTATCTGAGAATAGAAAAGTTATCTCAAAATGTTGAACAGGAAAAAAGGAAAGCAAAGCTAAAGAAGCACCAATGACATGCAGCATTTAATGCAGTACTAATTGCACCAGAAATGAATCATACATTTCACTTGTTGCTACGAGGAAAAGGTAAGAATACCTGAACAACTTTGAAATATGAGGCCGGATCCAAAGTTGCATCCCATGACACCTCTGTCTGATGAATTAGTGCAGGCACACCTTCAACCTGCATAAATCCATTTATGTGATGATGTCCTTTGAATATAATCATCAATCTAGGATTTGTACACTTTCTACTTCTTGTTAAAGAGTAGTATACAAGAAAGATGATGCAAATGCAGCATGTTGCACTATCTCCTAATCTTTTCAATGCGGTACAATTAATTATGCCTTCAAAACAGCTCAGCGCTTACTATCATGTTATCATGCTACCAGAGTGTATATAGCTTGTTTTACAAAACATAAGTAAAAATAATCTCAGATTTACCTCAACAAAAATACCAAAATAAGTAATTTTTGTGACGCAGCATTTCACGACATCACCAACTTGAAGTTTAGCCTGCAAAAGCAATAGCAAAAGAACTCAAAATCTGGCATTTAATTTTCAGTCAAAAAACTCTTGACATTTACTTTAATATATTAAAGACACAGATACTAAAAAATAGCTTGAGGCTATTTTGATTTACATCTGCAGAGAATACTGTGTATTTCACAGAAAAATTTAATCATTTAGATTCTTTTGAGTGTAGTTCCACTTTGAAATCCATTTATGCAGGAAAATGAAGACTGCCAACTGTAGTAGACTAGTCCGACATAAATAGGAAAAGTGCTCACAGTTTTCAACCATGTAAAATGAGAAGACATGAATGAAGTGCTGCAAAAAAACTAAACATGACTTCTTACCATGAGGTTTCTTTTTTTCTCAACCAACTCTTCCTTTTCTTTTGGCCTCAAAGAAAACACAAGTTTTCTCATTTTTCTGTCGACCAGTACCACATTCACTTTGATTCTCTGGAAACAAAGAATTGCTCAAAAACTAGAACGAGAAGAATTCCATAATTCAAGCATCAAGGATTGCTTTTCAAACCTGACCAACAAATGAAGACAAGAATTTGAGTTTCTCTTGGTCATAAATCCGAAGAAGATCTTCTAACTTCATATCTGGACTAATTTCTCCCTCCTTTTTTTGATTTATGCTTGAATCGGGAGAATAGTCCTTGTCTGAGACATCATAGCCACCAACAATTCCTAGATTTTGCCTATAAATTGACGGGTCCAAGCCTTTCTGCCTCAACCATGACTCAAAAGCTAAGAACTTCCACTTTGCAGCAAGATTACGATACGGCAAAAAGCCTACTAGTGATCCAAAAGACACCTGTAAATCGATCCATAAACTAAGGTAAGACAATTAGTGTACAAGGGATCAGATCTGGTGAAAAAAAAAAAGTGTAATGGCAAGAGCCAATCTCCGTATTTCACTTACAACAAAGCCTCTTGTGCTGGAGCTAATTATTTCTATTTCCTCCCTGTTTCCTGTCTTAAGAAGACCTTCAGCCCTTTGCCAACCAGCATCCTGCAGGTTGAAAAAACAGCCAGATTCATACCAAAGCAGTACCAATTAAAAAAATAAGGAAGTAAAGAGGATACGATAATCTGACCTCTTGAGGTGAAGAAGAAGGGACATCTGTAGGTTCATTTGCATCCACATAACTCCCTGGATTCGCAAGAGCAGTGTCTTCTATTCTATTATTTGATTTTGAGGTTTCTTTTGGAGATTTTTCTAATCTATAACCAAGAGTTCAAAATAGAACAAATTACAATCTTTCTACACATAAAATCTAAAAAAGGAAATATATTAAATCTAGTTATCCACACCTCTTTGGTTTCCCTTGTAATGCAGCTTCTACAGAGAACCTTGTGGTGGAATCAGCCAAATTGACACCAGATTGATCATTTTCAGCAGTTTCTTCTTCAGTAGATTCAATATTACCCCTTTTCAGAGGCTGCATTCCTTAAAAACCAAACCACAACATCACTTTCACCGAATTAATGCAGAACTGTCAAACTTTTCTAATGAAGCAGAAGGCTGGTACTTGACCACCAAAACTGTACGAACATCAAGGGATTCTGAAAGCAATAAAGTTCATTACCTGGTATGCTGTCGCCGTATAGCTCTCCTTCCTCTGAAACTGAGACATCCCCAGCTTTGGAAGATTCTTCAACATTAACCTGAGCAGTTTCAGGTTTATTTAATAATGTAAAACCAGTAAATCGACCCTTCCTTTCTCCCTGTTCTTTTGATCCTATTTGATTACTGTTACTCCTAGCTTTGTCTTTGCTGTCTTCAGAAGAATCTTGCTTCTTCTGAGCACTCAATTGTTCAGGCTTCCTCAGCAGTGTCATATCACTGAACTTATCCTTAGTTTGATCAGTCCTCATTTTCAATGTCAAATTTGGCTTAATTCTCATCCTAGACTGCAAAGAACTGTCTTCAACATCATCCTGAGCATACATACTTGGCTTCTTCCTCAATATAACATTAGGAACAGTATGCCTAGCATTATTCTCCACACCTTTCCCAACCGGCTGCCTTGGTTTCTTCGTCTCCTCCGCAACTGGCTTACTCTCAGAATTAAAACTGACCCCTTTTTGGGGTACAGGCCGGGCCAGATTCAAACCATTTGACGAAATGGAAGGTCTCTTCACATCAGAGACATCAAAAGGAAGCTGCTCTGCTTCCACTATCTTACCCTTCTTCTTGTAAAAAGATTTCTCAACCTCAATATAAGAAGCATCAGGATTTGTCTTTCTGGCCATTATCTATACCCATTAACCAACCAGATGGTACAAATTAACCATGAATCAAAATCATGAATTCAGAAATTCAATCAAATAACTCTTTAACAGATCCCTTTTCATAAAAATCAAATCATCCTATTCAGATTCAACACTTGAAATATGTAAAATTTTCAACACTTTCATATTATTTCAATTCTAACATACATCAAAAATAATCTACAATATTAAAATTATAAGCAAGAATTTCGACTTTTGTTTAAGGGATAGAATCCTCGACCTTGAAGCCTCAAGACAAACTCACCAGTATTAGACCACATGTGTGACACGTCCACTGGTAAATATAGACAAAAAAATGAAATAACACTCCATAGATTCTGCTTAATGAACATGCTAACACTTGAAATATCAAAAAAAAAAAAAACAAAAAGCTTCTAATTGTTTAAAAAAAAAATATCACCTTGCAGACATTTTTTTTTTGATAAATCACACAACTTGCAAACTTACTACTCATAATTTTGAAAATACAAAAAGGTTATACACAAACAGCTAAATAACTTCTTAATAGAACATCTAATAGGAAAAGATAACAGCTCTTTTTTTTTAGACGTAAGAACAATCGATACAAAATAACTTCACTTAAACTATACATTACTAAAAATAAACAAAAAAAAGAAAGTAAAAATAAAGCGACCTTGGCGAGGGTGAGTTTCGGGTCTTCACCGAGCAAGCGACCGAACCGGAGCTCCATTTGGTCCAAAGGGTCAAGCTGCGGATCTTTGTTGTCTTCTCTCGAAGCCAAAACCACGAATTTGCTTCTTCTCGGGAACCTTAGTTCTCTTCTTCCATTCCAAGTTACTGTTTCTCTGACCGAGGGAAACTGGAAGCTGGTGGCGGTGGTGGTGGAGAGAGCGAGACCGTCCATTTGTAGTGAGTTTTGAGAAGTAATCTCATTAGACGGTGAAGAATTGCTTCAGAAATTTTTTGAAAGAGAGAAACTTTTGCGGTGAAAACGGTGCGTTTTATTGATGTTAGTAAGGTTTTGAGGAAGGAAAGGCTAGAAGAAGAGGGAAGGTAGGAGGAGGAGATATGGAGGGAGAGAGTGCTGACGTGGCTTTTTATATTCATTTGCAGTGTGCAATTACCGGTTTAGTTACGTCTATCCTATTGCAGCATGCCACGTTGTAATGGATATAAATTAGCTCATTGTTAATAGAAAAATTATTACCTAAACTTATTATAAAATCTCGTTTCTACATCAAACTAATCAGAAATTGTTATTTTTTTAGAACATACTCCTAAAATAGATTAATTATCTGAATAATAATTTTTGATTGGTTTTGAACATGCTTCCAAAATGAACCAATTATCTGAATAATAGTTTTTAATTGATTTGGTGCAAGAGCGGGATCTAATACCAAGTATAAACAAGAATTTTCCTTGTTAATAAAGGCATTTATACCAAATTAGATATAATTATCATGTCACATTAATATTTAATTAAACTCTTTTTTATTAAATTTTTCTTCTTAATAATTATATTTTCTTTATTCTTCATCGTATACCAACAATCATTGCTCGTTTAATTTATTTATAAGATATAATTAATAATAAATATATTTATTTAACATACTAATTTTATATTTTAATGTAAAATAAATTATACTTTCAAAAATATATTGTATTTTATTTTAGATAAATTATTTATCAAAATTTTTAGAAATAATATTTTAT
>CAODLS012508173.1:0-10549 GCA_948243855.1 Flueggea neowawraea
CAGGGTTTGTTGTTCACGCACCTATGATAACTTTGATTTGACTGCTGATCTTTGCTTCGATTCGGTGCCGTGCAGGCATGGGAGCTGCGTACGGTACCGCGAAGAGTGGTGTAGGTGTGGCGTCAATGGGAGTGATGAGACCTGAATTGGTTATGAAATCGATTGTCCCTGTTGTTATGGCCGGTGTTTTAGGTATCTACGGTTTGATTATTGCTGTTATCATCAGTACAGGGATCAACCCTAAGGCCAAGTCCTATTATCTTTTCGATGGCTATGCTCATCTCTCTTCCGGTCTTGCCTGTGGCCTTGCTGGTCTCTCAGCTGGTATGGCTATTGGCATCGTCGGAGATGCTGGTGTCAGGTAGCTTCTTGGCTCATGATTCATGTTTCAATAATTTAGATCATTTATTCATAGTTTTTGCTCGATCCTTACATTTTTTTGATAAATGCTCGATCCTTGCATTTTTTTTTATAAATGCAAGCTTGTTAGATTGAAATGTTGCTCGTTAATTAGCTCAAAGTAACAGATTCTTAACTTTCAGCATACACTTCTGTTGCGTTTGACAATAGTGTTTCTCGACTCTCTGCTCTGGTTTCTCCACAGCCTTCTGATTATGTTTTTAGTCCACGACATTGAAACCATGTTACAAGGCCCTGTATGTGGACTTGTGAGATTTTTCGTTCACTCCACATAATTGATGTAGCATACAGACGGCATTGGTTATTTGGTGAAGAGTGAAGTTGAGTATTATGTAGATTCAGCTGTTTGAATTTAAGTTGTGGGCAATCAACCATTTCTGTCGACTGACTGAGTAAAACAACTCAAAAATCATTAAAAACTAATGAAATGATTTTGAGCTTTGGAAGAATGCACTATTGCCTTGTATTTAAGAGAATGTTCATCTACTATTATTATTGCATGCAAATAAATGATGTGAACTGCGATCCTGGCTGCTATGTTTGTGATGCATTTCTCTTTGAAAGCAGGCTGACTAACTTTCTGCGTTGTGGTAACTATAGTCTATATAATTTCTTCTTTGATTGATAGTTTGAGTGAGTAGTCGCTGGAAATTTTCCATCTGAAGCTGTGTTTTGTTTCGCAGAGCTAATGCACAGCAGCCAAAGCTCTTTGTTGGGATGATTCTCATTCTTATCTTTGCTGAAGCGTTGGCGCTATATGGCCTCATTGTTGGCATCATCCTTTCCTCTCGAGCTGGTCAATCAAGAGCTGATTAGTCCTGCTCTCGCGTTCTAGTTACAAATTCATGTCCAAGTGTGATTTTCTACCAAAATGGATGGTGGATTTACTATCCATGCTTCTGCTCGTTCTCTTTTTAAAAACTTGGGTGGTTCTAGGGAGATTTGGCAGCTACTGTTACTTTGCCAGATTCCTTCTCTTGCGACCGTTTTGTTTGGTTTGGCCTCACGAAACGGGTTTTGGTGATACAAGACTTGTGTTATGATATGGCGCTTATCAGTTCTATGAATGTTGGTCATCTAGCAGTTTTAGCATCGCTATGAACTATTTTGGTCTCTAAAGATCATTTGAATTCACATTTAAAGCATCACCAACAGATTTTTTAGGCTCCTTTCTCAAACTATAATATTATCACATTATTTATTTCAAATTTTCAACATAATTTTACTTTTACTACAATCTAACTTATTTTTTTTAATATTTTATTAATAAAATAACTAATAATTTTAATAAATTTACAGTTATTTTTTAAATTTATTGAGTTATTATTTACTCTCTAATATTATTCATTTATTTTATTAATAAAATATTTATTTTTTAATATTTTCATTTTTTAATACATAAATTTAAAAAAAATTAACACACAAACAAATAAAATAATATATTTTTATTTCTCATTTTAAGAAGGCTGGTGCCTGGTGGTCATGCTCTTAGTTAATTTTTTGAATGCATTAGAATTAAAGCATTGCGGCTTTCCCGTCTTCTTCGGACTAGTGTTTTCTCTGATATTTAAATTGATAAGTGGACGTAGAATCAACAAGTTTGTTCATTTATCTTAAATACTTTAACCTGGCACATTATCCTCTCTAAGATCAATTTCAAAGGACTAAAGAAAGTTTCTTTCACCCCAATTCGTTGGGAGAATTATACTAAAAAAATGCTACTTTTTAAAAATAAAATGTCAAGTTTATAACTATTGAGAATGCCACTTATGTTTAATTACATATCAAAAATGCTATTTTTAAAAAAATCTGAAAGAAATTATCGTATTTTCGCAAAAAATTGACTTTTGCATGAGAACTTGACTTTTGTGAGAAATTGAATTTTTTTCTAAGGAGATATTTTTAATTCAGATTGTGTTTTGGGTTCATAATAGTTCACAATAGTTAACAATAAATAATTCACATTTTCAGAAAAAAAAAAAGTCTAAATAATTTTTAAAATTATTTTGTTAAAAATTTTCAACAAATTTAGTAAATTTTTTTGGTTCAAAATAGTTTACACGTGTGGCAGTTTTTTTTAGTTTATCCAATACATATTTTAAAAAAGTTCATCACGGTTCACAATGGTTCATATAATTCATTTTTTAAAAAAAGTCTAAGTGAAAATTTTTATTTTTCTTAAAAATTTTAAACCAATTTGACTGCAATTTTTTTTTCAGTGTCGATTTTGACATTTCACAAAATGATGTACATTTTTGTGAACCATTGTGAACTAAAAAAAATAAACTCACAATATTCACAAATTTGGTTCACAACAGTTCACAAATAGTTCACACAATATATATTTTTTAAAAAGTCTAAAAGAATTTTTTCAATTTTTTTTAGAAATTTTAAACAATCTTTTTCTTTAAAAATATTTTTTCCAAAGTCGATTTTGACGTTCACAAAATGATGTACACTATATTGTACATTATTGTGAACCATTGTGAACAAAAAAAATGTTAAAATGAATTTTAAAACAAGTTTAGGGACATTATATGAAAAAATGGCATGTTCAAGGACTTAAAAACAATTTATAACAAAAAAATGCACCTGTTGTTGAATTAAAAAATAAAATATTTTTTGGTTCACAATGGTATACACCTGTGAACTATTTATTACGGTTCAGATATTTAGAATAATTTTGATAAAAGTTAGGGACCAAACCATATTTTTAAAAAAAGAAAGAAAGAAAGAAACACAATAGAGAACCCTGGTCGTCGAACCCGAAATCCCAAACCCTAACCCTTTTCAGCCTTTTTCCCACCGTCGCCACCACGCCTGTGCCACTGCTGTTGTCAGTCGTTGTCGCCTCTGTTGCTGTTGTCGCCGAGAGACGAGAGCGAGATTGACGAGATTGAAATCGACGAGAGATCGAGATCGATGAGAGTGATAACGACCAACGATGACTAACGATCGACAAGAACAAAACAACGACGAGCCTTTTCCTCAGTCTGACGCTTTTGCTCCTAATGAAGAGAGATCGACAGAGAGACAATGCGACGAAGATTGAGAGAGAACACGAAGAGAAGAGAATATAAGAGAGAGGACAACGCGACTGAGGAGATCGAGAAAGCACAGCGCGACAGAGGAAAGAGGGAGAGGGCGCTAGGGTTTGAGAGGAGAAGAGAGAGAGAAATAGGAAAGAGAAAACAAGGAGAGAGAGAGGAAAGAAGAGAGAGAGAGAGAGAATAGAGAAAATAAAACGAAAAATTAAAATTTATATGAAAATCAATGTATCATTTTTAAAAGTTGAGTTTGAAGAGATAATATTTTTAATTTTGAAGTTTAAAATGCTCTATCTATATAATTATAAAACTTAGGATGTCAAAATTAAAAGAGGAAATTATGGTCGAGTACCCTTTGAATATCATAATTTTGTCCATGTGCACCCTCAATGTTAGTTCTCTTATCCACATCTAGTTCAACATTTTAAACGTTTGGCCCATCATCTTCTACGTCCACTCCACTTCCAATTTTATGGTTGGGTGCAGCTCAACCTTAATGGTCATGCATTTTTCAATGGCCCAATCTTTATTTTTTTTTTTGTATTTCTTATTTTTGCCTTTTTTAATTGTTTTTAATTTTATCTAATAAAATATTTTTTTCAAGCCAACTTGAACTAATTATTCTCTATTAAATTCATTTTTCATTTTCATTTGATTTTTTTATTTGTAGATTTATTATTTTATATTTATTTTTTGTTTGTTTTTTAATAAAGAAATGATAACTAGTTCGCATTTTTAAAAGTCAAAAGAAAACCAGAAAAAAAAACAATCATTGGTATGAACAAAATAAAAAATGAGTATACACAAAATCAAATGAGAAAAAATTAATTCCTTTAACTAAAAACTAAATGAAGAATTGAAAACAAAAAAAAGCCATTTAAAAACTAGAACAAACAACAAAAAAGCCACCTAGTCTATACTATTAAAAACAAAAACAAAAAACTTCGACACACAAAAAACAAAAGACAGAGTTCATCCACAAAAAATATTGAAATTGAAATAAAAAAAAATGGTATTTTCTTCTTTATACTTTCCAAAGGGAAAAACATGATTTTTAATAGCATATTTTTTTAAAATAGTTATTTATAGTCTAAAATAACCATATTCTTGTATGCTTTCAACATCATATTTTTTAAAATAATTTCAAGATGAAAAAATAGGTTTTTTTAGATTATGTATGTATTTAATGCAGTTTAAAAAACACATGTATTGAATATTTTTCTCAAAAAGAAACTAATCTACTCTCACATACTTTTAAGTGGAAAAACAATTTCCTCAAAAAAATATTATTTTAAATATTAAACAAACGTCTTATGATTTTATTATTTGTTGTGCTTACTTGTCAACAATGATAATGTAATAAATAGTATAAAATTACTATCATGCCAACAATGGCTTATTCTAATTTTTTAATAAATAGTCTTTTGACTTTATTTTATATTAATTTAATAAGAGTCACAGTTTACTTCTCACTTTGGCAAGTAGAAAGAAGAAAATAACATTTTTAGCCAATGGAATTTGTTTCAATATTTCGGTTGATTTCTGATTGTTTTCTAGTTATTTTTTGTTTAATTTTATTCAATTGGTTAATTGTTGCTTTTCGGTCGATTTCTGATTGTTTTCTAGTTGATTTTTTGGTTAATTTATTTTAGTTAGTCAGTGGTTGTTTTTTGGTTGTTTTTTGCTTAATTTGCTTTAATTTGTCAGTGGTTATTTTTCGGTTGAGTTTTGGTTGTTTTCTGGTTTATTTTTTGCTTTTTTTACTTTAGTTGGTCAACGGGTTTTTTTAGTTGATTTCTGGCTTAATTTGCTTTAGTTGGCCAGTGATTATTTTTCGGTTGATTTCTGATTTTTTCTAGTTGATGTTTTTCTTAATTTTTTTTAGTTGATCAGTGGTTTTTTTTGGTTGATTTATGATTCTTTTTTGGTTGATTTTTTGCTTAATTTGCTTTAGTTGGCTAGTTGTTATTTTTTTGTTGATTTTTGTTTTTTTTCTAGTTAATTTTTTTTTTGCTTAATTTCCTTTACTTGGTTAATTGTTATTTATATGTTGATTTGTGGTTGTTTTCTAGTTGACTTTTTACTTAATTTTTTTAGTTGATTAGTGGTTATTTTTTGATTGATTTCTAGTTGTTTGTTTGCTTAATTTGTTTTAGTTGGTTAGTGGTTATTTTTTGATTGATTTCTGGTTGTTTTTTGCTTAATTTGTTTAGTTGGTTAGTGGTTATTCTTTGGTTGATTTCTTTTTTTTTTTAATTTGTTTTACTTGGTTAGTTGTTGTTTTTTTGTTAATTTCTGGTTTATTTTTTGGTTAATTTGCTTTAGTTGGTTAACACTAGTGTACAATTAAAATAAACCTAAAAACAAATTCTAACTAATTAGGACCTAACTAATTAGGAAGTTAAACCAAAACCCCAACTAAATCGTTTATCAACCCAATTGACAACTGCCTGAATAAATACTTATTGATTTTGGTTTGGGTTCTACCCATGATTCGGTATGGGCAGACTCTTTTTCTAACTCAAACTAAAAAAAACATAATTAAAAATATATTGTAGAAAATATATTTATTGAACTTAAAAATAATCAAGTAGCAATATAATTTATTGAGAAACTGATATAATGTTTTTTTACAAACACACCCATATATTATCTAAGTAAAATAAACTTGAAAAAATAAGAGAGATTATAGAAAATATGTTTAATGAACTTAAAAAAAATAAGTAGCAACAGTTTAATGATAAAGTGATCTAGAAAACTTTTTACAAACTAAAAATATATAAAATATGTAAATTTAAATATAAAAAAACAAACATTAAACTAAAATAAACTTGAAAAGAAAAGATTACAAAATAGATACTTCTTGAAATAAAAACATTAATAAGTGACAATATATATCCAGATTTCATTTGCCTTTATTTTGTGTTTGATTTTTTTCATATAGTTAGATTTATGTTTTAACAAGAATTAGAAAAATATTCGATAATTCCTTTTATGTAGTAATGTTAATCAACAATTTTTTAACGGTACGACATTATAAAAAGTGGGATTCGGGTGATATGGTTTTTATCAATAAATAAAGTGGCAATGCGCTTGAGACTGAATATTGGCGTGAGATGGACTATTTTGTTGGAGTGTGGATTTTTTTTGCTAAAATATATACAATTCAAGCAGTAACGTACAAAATTCAAGTGGCAGTAGACACGTGAATTTTTCAAATTGAGATGTATTTCTATAATTTTATAATTTAATATGTATTTTTTTTGTAATTAGCACGACAAATGTTACTAAATGAATAACTAATATTTAGGAAAAATATTTAAAAACTATTAATAAATTGCTATCACATAATATGATTAAATCTGAATCTTTCAATTTTTATTAAAATAGATTAGATATGATTGTTTGCAATAAATATATGCAATGACAAATATAAATAAATTATAAATTTTTAAATTTAAATTATAAAAAAAAGAGTTGGATGAAATCAAGTGGAGATGGAAAAAAAAAGTATGGGTGTAAACATGTGAGGAGATGAAATTGTAAACACGTGTGGTGATGAAGGAGTAAAAGTCATCATCAAGAAAATGAGCAAAAATTATGAGTGTCAATGTGTCGGTTAAAAAAGAAAAATATATTAATAAACAAAAAAAAAAAGAATGTAAACATGCGGCTTAACTTCCAGTCCAAATTCCTTCATTGGCTTAACTTTTCTAGGAATGCGTCGTACAAAATGTGATCAAGGTATAAAATGTACTTTAATGAAACTAATGAAAATCAAATCAGGGTTGCCATTTCTGTAATTTTAGTTTAAAATGTGTATTTTTCGTAATTAGCCCTTATGTTGTATGCTTTAATTAAATGATAGATTTGTATAAATAGAAATACTAGTTTAATATTTCTTATAATGTTAGAATGCCAAACTTAGTTGTATAAATGTCATAATTTTAAAACAGAATCTCAATAATGCTATAATATATAACTTCAAAATCTTATCCCACCTCCATATTTTAGATTGCCTCTTTCTCTCTACCACTAACTCCTCTCTCTACACTCTTTTCTCTCTCATATGCCTCTCTCTCACTTTGCAATTCTCTTCTACTTCATTTCTCTCTTCCTCTCCCTCCTCAACAAACCTTAGTTGCCCTTTCCTTTTCATCTCTTCCTCTTTCTCCTTAGCAAACCCTAGCCACTGCTAAGTTGAAGCTCAAGCCACGATCTAGAATCAAGAAACACTTTGAAATTGAAGATATTTTTTCCTCGGTTCGCGGATCTAAAGTGATGGTGTATTGTTTGATTGTTTTCTTCTTTTTTTTTTTTTTTAATTTGAAATTTTATTTTTTTTTGTATTCATACTTATAATGACAAAATTTTGGTGTATTATGTGAGATTTTTCGTGGTGGTGCATTGATTGGGTTGTTTTTATGTTTTGATTGGGCAACGATGGCGATGGAGACCAGTGGAGACTCTAAAGATCTCAAGTGAAGACACCTAGAGGCCTTCAGTAGGGACCCCTAGAGACCTTTAGTGGAGATTAATGGAGACCCCTGGAGATCTCTGTAGACTTTTTCTGCTTGATTTGATTTTCTCGCAAAAAATCAATTTCTTGCAAAAATATCGCGATTATGAAAATTTGGCATTTTTAAAGTTTGAGTATCCATGCGTTTCCATAATTGCAAATCTATTTGGCAGCTTCTATTTTTGATTTTTTTTTTATTTTTAATTAAAATAAATGTGTGATTTTCCCAAAATTTAACATTTATGTTATCGTTTTTTTACACATTTACAAAGATAAAAAAAAATTGATATCGCAGATTCACCAGTAGAATTTCTAAATTATTTTTTGACATACTTGTATATATATTGTATATATGTTGCTTATATGTATTATATATATATTTGTATGTTGTATATATTGTATATACAAATTACAAACATAGCATAAACAAGTTATAAAACTTATATTTGTATGTTATTCATCTCTGTAAAAGATATAAAAGTTACAAACATAGAATAAACAAGTCATAAATATAGTATATACAAGTTACAAATATAGCATAAATAAGTTGTAACACTAATACTTGTATGTTCTGCATCTTTATAAAAGATATACAAGTTACAAAAATAGCATAAACAAATCATAAATATAATATAAAAATAATATATACAAGTTACAAACATAGTATAAATAAGTTATAAAAGTAATATTTGTATGTTCTGCATCTCTGTAAAATATATACAAGTTACAAACATAGCATAAACAACACCCTAATTTTTGAAAAATAAAACAACATCAACAAAATATCAACATCATTCCAACAACATACAAATAAGAGTGTTGAATTTGAAAATATGCATTTGTAAATTTAAAAATATCAATAGGTGAATATGTAATATGCAAAAGTGGGTGGTATAAAATAAATATTGTAAAGTATTGTAGGTGTATTGTGTAAAAACCATTTCATATTAAAATAAATTTCAGAATTTAATAAAGGGCAAAATACATATTCACCTTCTTCAAAAATAGATGCTACATATTCACCTTCTTCAGAAATAGAATCTATGTCAACATATCAAAAATTCAAGTGTGTCTAACAACAATATAAATTGCAAAAACACGCACCACCAGTTAAAAAGGCTCTAAACAGAGCACTTCCCAAGCAACGCCAAACAAATGTAGAATGCCTCTCTCTTCTCTCTCTCCTCCCTCTCTATTATACATCGTAAAAGTCAATCTATATCTTCTCACGTCGATCTAAATATAGAAGATCTCTAGACATTTTTTGAAGATTTCAGATCGCGAAAACAACAATCTTCCATCAAGAACGTAACAGCTTTGATTCAGATCGTAGAAAACTAATTTACAGCTTTCGTCACCAATCGAAATATAAAAGATCTCTATATACATTATGCTTATAGTATGTATGTTTATAACTTGTTTATGCTATATTTGTAGCTTGTATTAGTTTGCATTAGTATGCATATTTTTTACAGAGATGCAGAACATATAAGTATTAATTTTATAACTTGTTTATGCTATGTTTGTTACTTGTATATACTATATGTTTATGCTATGTTTATGATTTGTTTATGTTATGTTTGTAACTTGTATATATTTTACAGAGATGCAGAATATACAAGTATTAGTGTTACAACTTATTTATGCTATGTTTGTAACTTGTATACCACTCACCAAAAAAAAACCTATATACAATATACAGACAACATATGCACAACATATATACATTATATATACAACAAATAAAGAACCTATATACAACATATAAACAACATGTGTACAACGTCTATACGTTATATATACAACAAATAAATAATAAATAGACAACATATAAAGAACAAATATATAACACATAAACAACATGCATACAACATATATACATTATACATACAACATACAAATAATATATAGACAACATATAAACAAGAGATATACAACACATAAACAACATGCATACAACATATATGCATTATATAAACAACATACATATAATATATATACAACAAATATACACTATAAAAAAATAACATATATACAACTATAAAAAGTAGAAACAACATCGTTTTGTTACAAAAGTAATAGATAATATTTGACCAAAAGGCAATATATTACAAAAGCCTAAAATTAAAATTAAAATATCTGAAAGCAAAAACCAAAATAGAAAAAAGTGAATCTGTAAATACAATAAGTGAGCAGTATAGATCAAATTTCATAATTTGAAGGAGGTGAACAACGTAATTCCCCTTATAAATGCCACCCAAGTTTCCAAATATAAAAATACCAGAAAAAATAAACTGAATTTGACAAATGTCATTTCCCCGAAAAATCGCGATATTTTAGCGAAAAAAGATAAATTTCAAGTGAGAAAAAAATATGATTTCACATAAGGTCTCTGATTGTCTTAAAATATATCCAAATATCTCCAAATGTATCAAGATATATCCAAATGTCTTTAAATCACAATTTTTTTATGTGAAATTTGATTTAGTAAATTTCTGATGCATTAATTGTTTAGATTAAACATCTCCAAATCAGAATTTTTTATATATATGTTTATAATTTT